>PYAF01006119.1:519802-534481 GCA_007407185.1 Glycine tomentella
AACAAATCTTTTGTTCTGACTAATGTAAGTATCATTACATATATAGTCAATCACATAGAAAATACTAAAGATGTATTAGTTATTACACTAACAGTATTTGTTTCACTTCAATATTTTTACTTTCGTATTGTCTAATATTTTACATTTTTTAAAGATAATATTTTACATTAATCCTTTACTATTTGGTCTTGGATTACGTTGACTAAGCTTAAAAATATCATTTTAAAACATGTATAGTATTATAATAAATTATTTTAATTATAATACACAATTAATTTTAAAATATTTAAAAATCAACGTAACTCGTGCATTGCCACGGGTAGTATACTAGTTTGATAAATGCATTCCTAATTTCCTATCATACTATCTGTTGCTCCTTCATGGTTAGACAACTCTTCTCCTTTCCTTTTTTTTTTTTTTCCTTAAAAAATGAAAGATATAGTACGTAACATTCAAGAAAGAAATTTGGCAAATCATTTTCTTCTTTTTCCATCGAAATAATTGTGACTCTTTTTCTTTAAATTTCATCTCTCATGAATACAAAAAAGACAGCTTCTATTTCACATTGAGTTCTCTTATGTCTGGCTTAATAACCAAGAAAAGTTTTAAAATGAATCAGTCGGTCACTAAAAAAATAAATTGAATAATGACCCTATACAAATCTGGGTATTTCGCACAAGCACATTACCTTCTGATTTTGCTTCTCAAGCTTTTCTACTTGGAGGAGTAAAAAACTAATAGGTGAGTAACACGTTTACTTATAAGTAATCTTGTTTTTGAATCTACTCCGGATACAGAATCTGTAAACCACAGTTTTCGATTTTAACATTACTAGTCAGTAGATGAGATTTTGCTTCTGAATAATAAAGTAATTTCTATAAAAAGAAAAAAGAAAAAACCTTGATCAGAGATCAAGTTTAAGCTGTATGTAGAATGCACAGCGTTTTAAAAGGTAGATCGTAAAATTCATTGTTCGTAATTCCAAAACGTGGTGTCATTTTAATTTATTCAGTGTACATGATGTGGTCATTCAAAGCCACGTCTTGCAAAAATCAGATCCAAAATGGGATCAAACTTTTGTTATCCTGTGAATAACAGTAGTGAAGTTGCTCTACAAGGGAAGTTGAAGATAGTTGGGTCATCTGTTGTCTTTGAAAATTACAGCGGCTACTACATTCCTGGGCATTCAACATAGCACAAATAGCTAGAAGGTTTTCTTCAGCAAACTATTAGAAAATCAATTTTGGCTTCCAAACATCTTTAAAATAGTGAAATTGCATTGGTATGGATCAAGATCCACATTTGATGGTTTCAAAGATGAAATAAAAATCACAGCCTGCTTGGAACATTGGAGAGAAAGCTAGAAAAGTTTGAAATTTGAATTGAAGAGAATGTGAAAGGAAGGAAATTTTCAAAATTCTTGTTCTGCAAGTCAACTCTTATCTTCCTTTTCCTTCCATTTTCTCTTCAACTAAAAGAAATGTTATAACCCGTGTTTTCTCCGACCAAACATACCATTAAACTCACATCTTAGAAAATCATATCAACCAAAATCTGAAAACCTAAGCCATTGCCAATATTTAACCTAACTCCACAGGAATTGCAACACAACATATTGTTACACAATTGTCTGTTACCCTATCCGAACAGGTCAAGTATAAATGATTCACAGCCTTTAAAATGTCTACCATTTTAAAAGGAAGATTGTAAAATTCATACTGGTAATTCCAAAGCAGGTAACCAGGATAGTATCCTTTTTTATTTTATTTTCAGTGTACATGATGTGATCATTTAACCTCACATCGTATAAAAATCAGATGAAAACCAAAATCTCAACCTAAACCACTATTAAACCTATTCAACAAGAATTGCAACACAACATACACTAATGGTGTTCAATTTTGAGCTCCCACCAATGCCATGTGCTCTATAAGGTCCAATACTCTGTTGCTGCAACACAAACCATTCAAAAAAATATCAACTAAAGGTCAGCATGAACAGAAATTTCTGCTATTAAAATTGGCCTACGACTATCAGTGCTGGTTTTGGTCTACATACACAAAATACACACATACCTGTAACCCCACTCATTGTCATACCACGAAACCAGCTTAACAAAGGAAGCACTAAGTGCAATGCCAGCCTTAGCATCAAAGATACTTGACCTGGAGAAAATAATTCATTTTGAACAAGTCATTTATTTCACAAATAATACATCCAAATGAGTAAATTTAAGCTAGGGAAAGAGAAATGAAGGTTCAGTTTTCTTATGTTCAAATTAGAAATGTTTCAAACACAGGAGTAAATGTGTCAAAACTGGGTATGTCAGTTTCTATGGTGTCTCACTTTTCAACCAGAAAAATAATTCAGCAAAGTCTTTTCTTTAAAGGTAATAGAAGAACGTAACGTACCTTGAATCACCAACAAAGTCATTAGAGACAACATCCTCGTCTGTGTACCCAAGGATTCCTTTCAGTGGTCCCTCTGAGGCATACCTTCATATTTTTCAGTAGCAAAGTCATAGAAATCAAGCAAATGGCTACAGAACAATCACAGCAATGAGGGTGGAGCCAAAAAAAAAAAAAAAAAGCAACAGACATACTTTATTGCTGCTTTAACATCTTCATAGGAAGCATTCTTCTTAAGCCGGCAAGTCAAGTCCACCACAGAAACATTGGGAGTTGGTACACGGAATGCCATCCCAGTGAGTTTTCCATTTAGCTCAGGAAGAACTTTCCCAACAGCCTGTGATTTCATTAAAAAAACCTAATCACAAATACCAGTACTGAAAATATAAAGCATAAAATCTGTGTCCATCCATCTCTTACCTTTGCAGCTCCAGTTGAACTTGGAATTATATTTTGAGCTGCCCCTCTTCCTCCTCGCCAATCCTTCATAGAAGGACCATCTACAGTCTTTTGTGTTGCTGAGAAAAAAAAAAAAAAAGAATTGGATGTTACCAATGCACATGTGAAACATAAAGGGATTGTTTGACCGCATGAGTAAATGAAACTAGAGACTACAATTAGCAATTTTGGAAAAGAGACCTGTTGTTGCATGTACTGTTGTCATCAAACCTTCAACTATTACAAACTCTTCATGAACCACCTGATGAATAACTTATAGGAAAAGTTAGATATTGCTAAGCAAGTTTCTAACACAATGCCCCAATATGATATACCCTCAGGTTTACATATGTATTTGTTGGCTGAATCAAATAACACTGGGCCACATTTTTCATTCAAATAACTTAAAGATAGATCAGCATTAAGTCCATTAAATTCACTTAAAAAGGATCTATCCCAGTAGAAAATACTTAATTAAGAAGGAAAATGTGATGGTATAAGTTGAAGAATAGATAAAAGAATAAACACACACCAAACAGCTCGCCCCCCTTTAAGGATGTGTTACAGAATCACTAAAATATTTTGCTCATTATTTTTCCTTGCTCTTTAAGGAAAGGGTGTTTCCATTAAACCTTGAAGTTAAGTCTTATACCATTAAACTACAAACAAAAACATTAAACATTCTCATCACAGAGAAGCCTTGAGTTCAATAAAGCTTGGCAATACATGATGCAATCAAACCTTGGCAAGAGGAGCAAGACAATTCGTTGTACAGCTTGCATTAGAAACAATGTCCATTTTTGGGTTGTATGTCTTCTCATTCACTCCTACCACAAACATTGGTGCATCTGCAGATGGAGCTGATATTACAACTTTCTTGGCACCAGCCTACAGTGTAAAAAGATCAAGCTCAAATTAAGATTTGATGCTGGAGAGAATAAGACAAGGGAGACAAGAAAAAAAGAGAAACAACACTTAGTAGACAGGTAATTGAATACCTTCAAATGTGATGAAGCTTTCTCCACTGTAGTAAAAACTCCAGAAGACTCAATGACATATTCAGCCCCAAAATCACTCCATGGGATCTCTGCAGGATCTCTGAATACATAAAAAATTTGTGCATGTTAATCTATTGTTTAGAACTCTTTAACACTTTGTAATCCAGTACACATGTAACATCCCTTTTAATTATAAGAGTTCAACTCATGATACCTTTTGCTCACAACTTTAACCTGCTTCCCATTAATTTCCAAAGTAGAGTCATCCAAAATCTTAATGGTCCCCTTGAATGGACCATGAGTAGAATCGTATTTGAACATGTATGCCTACAAGAGAAAAAGATTAATTAAAAGATAAAGCAAAATGTAAGGATGAACTAAATAAGATACAAAGAGAATAAATTAAATATAAATCAAAAGCCAACCGATGCATTTATTTATTGAAAAAATTGGAATACGAGTGTATAACAATACACTCATCAATTCCTCGTACTATTTTAGAACATCTATTGTCATTGTGTGTACTGCTCAGCATAATTGTCTGCTTCTACAGCATACCACCTTTAATCCAGAAAAATAATTGCACAAATATTCCCAGGTTCCCAACAAATGTCACAAAACATACTTCTCGCATGATTGTCTTTTTAACACAATCTTTGTTCTATACTCCCAATATTTAAAAGGAGTTTTGCTACTATTATAACAAAAAAAAAAAAAATAGGGGGTTGAGCAAACAGATAAAGTCCCCTTATTTTGTACCAAAACAAGAAATTCTCCTTAATTTATGGTTCCATTTGAAACTCAGTCATACAAATCAAAAGTAAATGAGGAAATACTAAAATAGAGCCATTGCATTTTTTTGTATGTTTTCAAACAGATCACAAATTGGATTCTCCTAAAGTATAGACAAGGCTTCAGGTGAAAATAATAATAATCTAAATAAATCTCAAGATATGTAAAATAGCAAAAGGCAAGAGGCATTAAGCAACATAGACCATAGTAGAAGAACATCCCAACTGAATAAGCATAACAGATACAAGATAAAGTTATGTCACTGCAAATTGGAGATATGGTAGGCATCCAACATCAGAGCATTATACTAACAAGTTTGGTTCAGCTTATTTTGAAGAAAAAATCACTTTTTTTTCCAGCTTCCCAAGAGAGCTTTCCAAAAATAGGTGAGAATTTCTTCAACTATAATCTTTACCAAACATTCTATAATATAAATCTAAATCTTCAATGTTAGGCAACACAAGAAACAAAAAGCAAAGAACTTTGTGATAGATGTACATATCACCATATGTATACATGTATACATAAACACATATGCAAGAAAGTACAAATTTAATAGTCTATTAGTCTATATAATAGCAAAAAATATGAACATAATATATTATAAGCAAAAGGATCATTAAGGTAATTGCATAATTTGCATTTACATACCATATATTTTGCATCAATAAATGGATCATTAATTGCAACAACATCAACATCATCTCGGGAAGTAGCTACACGTAACACCAACCTTCCAATCCTACCAAAACCTGCACATTAAGCATATGTAAGTTATCTAAAGACAAACAGTAAAAATCCATGAATAAGTTTTCCATTCTAAAACCAAGTTTTCATCTTCAATATAACCACATTTTAGATGATACTAAACTGTTCTTTTTGGCTCAGGCGACTGATATGCAAGTTCCTAATACCAAACAAAAAACAAGTTGAAGAACTTAATAGTCTACTGTTGTTTTTCATTTATAACTTAATTGAGAAATCTACCTCAACTTTTTTGTAAAACTCCTCCAATAAAATCAGGATTTCACAAAAATATCATTTGAAATCTTTCTCTCAGGTTAAAAGCAAACAGATTCATAACAAAATTAGGACATATTTGATTACCTTCTTCAAACATTACCCACAAATGAGGAGGCTACCAATATTGTCTAAAGCAATTAGACAGTTCAAGGAATCTTTACAAAACTATTTACATATGTCACAGTCATAAGCAAAAGAAGTCACTTAGAATATAAAAAAGTCGAGCTATTCTTATGAGCTATCCTAAATATAACCTGGATAAAATGAATAGATGGTATGGAAGGAAAAGCTTGAAATAATTCATCATCTATGAAGAATTTTATATTCAGTGCAAAATTGAAAGTACATAATAAAATTAAATGCAGCAAGTAGATACAAGAAACTACAAAGGGAACTCTGATAACAAGAAAGTTACCATTTATTCCAACTCTTGTCTTCCCAGTGCTCCTTGATTCTGAACAGACCAGACCAACCACAAGTAAGAATCAAGAAATTGCATGCAAATCATCCTAATCTTAACAGAATAGTGGTTCTATTCTTACGCTGGATGGGGAGAGGGATTTCCGTTGCTGTGGCTTTAATAGGCTGGATGCAACGAGCATTGCAATTTCTGTGTATAAAACCACATACTATTAAAGGAACCGAAACAGGCACACAAAAGAGAAGAGCACTAGATAAAAAAAGTTTGAGCTACTCAACTGTAAGACTAAGGAGTCACATTGAATTGAAGTACCAAAAATGCTGGTCTGTAATCCCTTGGATTTTAAATTACAACCCGAGGCATTGGTAAATACCTGAATCATACATCACACATATAGATACATTAGTAGAATGTTACATCAAAATAATACGCCAAGACACTAACTATGAGAGCGAAACTATTCTTAACAATCGAAAATTCACAATCAAAAAAAATTCTTTATCATCTCTCACAAACTCTATTTTCTTCAGAAAATGCTACAGCTTGTTCCCACCTACCCTGTTTTCTAAGCAACCAAACACACAGATTTCCACCAAACCCAAAACCAAAACTTTGAGAACTAATCAAGACAATAAAAACAAAACAAGCGAACAGTCCAAGCTTTTAAACTGAGGTCTCGTCGTGATTCTTAAAATTGCAAACAATCATTTCTCTAACGTTCTTCAAAAAAAATTTCCGTCGGACCATTTTTAAAACCTCAAAAAAAATTATAAAAAAGTCTCCACCAGATTTTCCAAGAAAACGCAAGAATAAACGAATATCAAAAGCTGAAGCACGTTAGAGAATCGATTTCAAAAAAAAAGTGTTGCGTCTCTGAGTAACCAACCAGAGCTCAAGAAATCCAAAACCATGTACAAATTCGTAGAACCAACCGAAAACAAATAAAACATATCACAGCACAGTCAAGTTCACAGTGTTTCGACATATTTTACAACAAAATGCAGAAGAAAAGAAGCTGAGAGGGAAGGAGACCTTGGAGAGATCGGAGGAGGAAGGAGCGAGAAGCGAGGATCTGAGGAGCGAAGAAGCCGCCATTGGAGAAGGCGAAGGAAGCAAAAACCAAACCCTAGAAAATTGAAGAGTGTGTTGCTGTGTTGAGGTTTATGCAGTAGCCACCGCCAGCAAGCGAAGAAGGAATAATAAGAAATTAAGAAATGAGAAGAATAAGAATATGACACTGTTTATTTCGTTTTCTTTATTTTATACGTAGTACCCTAGCGGAGGTTATTATGGAAATGGAATGCTGCCAATTAAGGCACAGGCTAGGGTGGAAGAGCTAGCTGTCTCCCACCATGAGAAAGCCTCTTTTCAACCGTTAGATTATTTTTAATTTGATCTAATGGCTATTATTTTACTGTACTTCCTCTTATCCTTTTTTCCCTTCTCTCATGATTTTGTAATGGTGGGCAAGGAGGTGACAATGTATAGAGGCCTGATTCATTTTGGCCATCAAAAATCGGACGGGACAAATTGGTCTGTCAAATTTGAACAGATTAAACATCTTGATCCACCACTTTGAGATGAATTTTACTAAATTTAACAAAAAAAATATTTTTTCTAGTATGTCTTTTATTTCAATTAGGAATAGATTTCTAATTTAGTAAATTTTAATATACATAAAATTAATAACATAATATCATTAAAAATAAAATAAAATAATCAATCTCATTGAATTAGTGAAATGGACTGTAGTGACTAGTTGGCTAAAATAGTTAATGAATCGACTACTCAATTCTAACTCTTGTATAATTGAATATATTCTAACTGCAAATTAACTAATAACAATAACAGCACAATGGGTGTAGATCAGTCATGATGCATCGGGTGTAGTTGATGACATGGGAACGAGAAGGTGGAAGTGTGGAACAATCAAAGCAAAGCCGGAAAGAGATCGGAGAAAAAAAAGAAGAAAAATAAATAATTTTAAAATTATTTAATCTAACGACTAAAAATCATTTTTCCACTGTGGGAGACTCATTTTACTCTCCCACCCTAGCCTCTCCCGTCAATTAAACTTTCTTTCGTTTTCCTCGGAAGACACGTTGGACAACTCTGTATACTTTTTGGGGCTTTTCCCCTCTCTTTTTGTGTGTGTATTTGTCGTTTTCTCATTTTTTTTTCTGATTTATAGTCATTGTGTTTACGTCTACGTTATGCGTTTCATTTGAAACGAATAAAAAATATTTAATATCATTCAAATATCTAGAATTAATTATATTATTACAAAAGAAATAAAAATATTTTTGACTTTTAAAAATTGGTTTTAATCTTATTTAGATAAATTTATCAATAATAATTGTAAAAATAGGAAAGAGTAAAATTTATAAAAGCTTTCATATTTTGTTTGGAGTGATTTTTAGTGATAATTTTAAAAATTTTCAAAAAATGTAACCGTTTTTAGATTTTCAAAAAATGTTAAGTGTTTTCAAAAAATGATAGGATGTACATGAACTTTTTATTCAACTAATCTTATATTTTTCTAATCATTTTTTGTTTGTTTTTATTTTTGAAATTTTTCTATCTTATTAAAATTAACTCAAGGATATATTTGAATAGTAGTACGGATTAGTTTGACTTTTAGACAAAAAGTCAACAAATTCAAACAAAATAAAATAGATGTGGTTTAATTTTAATATAAAATTAAATTTCAACCAAATCAAATTAATTTTTTGTGATTTTGTTCGATTTGATTTGACAATATTTTTTAACACTATTAGATATTAGTACATCATTTTTTAACATATGAAAATAAAACATGCTTCTTGATTATATAGCAAAAGAAAAATATAAATTATTTAATACTTATTACTAATTACCACAATAAAAATAATATAAGTACAATATATAGTTTGTTTGATTTAATATGATTTTTTATAACAATATTTAAAAACCAAATCAAACCAAACCAAAAAAGGTTTTTAAACTTTTTGTTATTTTGGTTTTTGATTTTTTTTGGATCAATTTCACAATTGCCAAAATATTTTTTGTTTGATTTTGAATGCCCCTATGTTTGAGTGTTGGTGGTAACAATAGTGGTAATGAAGATATTAAGACGAATAATAATGATAGTGATGACAATAAAAATGGTAAAGGAGGTGACACTAACAAGTGTGACAGATGCACTTGCATGACCATGGGGGCAATTGCCCGACAAGTCATTTTTTTTTTATTTTTACTTAAACATCTTTAATAGAAAATTCCCATAAAAAAATGTTGCCCCCCACAAGATAATTAGTTTTTTAAAATGAAGTTAAAAATTTAAGAGATAAAAGAGAAATTACATCAATATGCGTAGAAGATAGTTGTAATTTATAGAAACTTAGACATTTTAAAATCTTTTGTCATAAGATTATATATTTTATAAAAATTTATAATAATTTTTTCTATGAAAATATATATGAATTATTTTTTTTTCTCCAACTAAACAATTTTTTGGGATCCACCACTAATAGTAACGATGATGGTGGCAACAACCATTATAGGAAAGGTTCTCAAATATAGCAAGAGTGTTTTTTTAATACCAAAAATCAAATCCACAAATTTTATTTCTTATTTTGAAAATAAATGAAGAATGCTTTGAAACTAAATGACAAATTATTTCAACTCAATTTAATCAATCATATTTTATTTTGAAAATTATATTTGAAAATCAAAACAAAAAATGTACAACCACTCTAAACATGTGTTTAACCGGTGTTGTGAAAATCAGTCGAACTTGTCCAATCGGTACTGAGAGGCATAATCGGACCAATTTGGTTATTGGACCGGTCGTGCATCTGGCCCAGCATAACCCAGTCAGACCCGACCGATTTTGCATTAACTCTGTGATCCACCAGTTTTTGAAACTCGATCTGGGTTCAAGTAATAAAAATCACTCAAACAGTGTCGTTTTGGTTTATCCCTAATTTAACTTCAGCACTTTACTTTCACTACTTGTGTCTCGTCTTCTCTTCGCATCGGCTTAGTGCTTCACGCTCTCCTAGTCTCCTTTACGGCCACCAGGCACCGGCCTACCACGACACCACGGTCTTTCATTCTCGTCGTCGCTTCACACTTCGGTCGTTGCGCCACCATGCTGGAGTTTAAAACAGAAAATCGGGTCGGTTATGTGTTGTGTTTGTTGACTCTATTCTATTGTTGTGTACTATGAATATGTGATTATTATTTACCAGTTACCAATTTCTATTGTTGTGCACTGTGAGCCATTGTTACACGCTACAATTACAATAAGCTTGACCCTACAGGTACTGAACCAAATAACTCTATGCATCCTAGTGTGGTCCTTCGACTATTCCATGCCTTTACGGCTTTACCCCATATAATGAACATTATTTTCAACAATAATTGTTCTTAATACTAAACATGTACCTTGGAATTAACTAAATTTATGTCATGGGTATGGGCGTATGGCTATCAAACAGGGTGAAGGAGTTCTCTTTTGATGTTTATTTATGAATAGTTAATGTATCACATGGAATGTTTGAAAGGGTTGTAATATCATAGTGGATGTATGATGTAGCTATAGCTAGGCATATGCTTTTCCTGAATAGAATATTGAATACTTGTCTATGTTGTTTGAAAGGCTGCAACTTGTAAGTGCTTTTGGTAGAACCTTATTATTGGCAGGGTCTCTATGGATTGATTGTTCTTTTGTACTTTATTTTTTATCCTAATCATTGATTATTTTGAAATTTTTGGTATGCTATTAGTAATGTTAATGGCACAACTTATTTATTTTGTTTTGTTTGCTAATCTCTTAAATTTGAATTTATTCAATTTATTAAAACTTGAACTAACATAAATTAAGTTAGTTTTATCTTTGAATACCATACATGATGATATGATCACTAACTAATGAAGTTAATGTTTGTAATTAGACTTGAAGATGTCATCTACTGAAGCTCCATCATCTTAAGAAGCATCCACTCCAAATACTTCTTAGAATGTTAGAGGGAAAAATGATCCAACTTGGAGACAATGTAAACAAATTGATGAGGGTGCTATAAAAGTGACAATAATGTGTATTTATTGTGGTAAATGAGTTAAGGGAGGTGGTATTAATTGGTATAAGGCTCACTTGGCTGGACAAAAGGACCAAGTAGAGGCATACAAGAAGTTCCTGATGATGTCCAACATCAAATAAAGCAACTACTTGATCAGTTTGAGAAAAACAAGAAAAGAAAAATGCATGAACAATCTAATAAAAGTAATACATTTGAAATGGATGAAAACCCTTTGAGAATAGTTGAGGAATTAAGAGAAACTCCAAAATCAGTTTCTTCCAAGTCTTAAAAGGGGAAGAACACTCCACATGTAAATGATTATTTCATGCCTAGAATAACTCCTGGAGCTCAACCTAGCTTGAAGAGTGTCTAGCAAAATAAGTAAATTGTAGAAAAGTGTGACAAAGCTATTGCAAAATGGATGATAGATGCTTTAGTGTCATTTAATGCAATTAACTCGGCATATTATCAACCTATGATTGATGCTATTAATAGCATGAGTCCAAGGTATAAAACCCCAATTTTTTTTATAGAATCTGTGGTCTTTTGTTAAATATGTGGGTTGATGAAGTGATGAAGCTTGTTGAAAGTTACAAAAAAGTTTGGAAGGAAATTGGATGTGCTCTAATGGCTGATGGGTGGATTGGTCGCTCTAGGAGAACTCTCATTAATTTTCTTATTTATTGTCCTAAAGGGATTGTTTTCTTAAGGTCTGTTGATGCTTCTTATGCTTCTAAAACTGCTGAAATGTTTTTTAAGCTTTTCAAGGAAATGGTGTTATATGTTGGAGCAGAAAATGTTGTTCACATTGTCACCGATAATACTGCAAATTAGTGTTTGATACTCTGATAACATTATTGATTTGTGATTTATTTTAGCTACTCATAATATATTCATTATATTTGATTTATTTCTTTATATGTTTTATTCTAGATCAATGGTGGGATTGTTATGGATGTAGTGCTCCACAATTGCAAAAATTTGTTATTCGTGTTTTAAGCCAAACTTTTAGCGCTTCGGATTGTGAAAGAAATGGAAGTTACTTGAACACATCCGTTCAAAAAAAAAAAAAGAATAGGCTAAAGTATCAAAAGCTTAATGACCTTGTTTATATTCATTATAACTTGAGGTTATAACAAAGATATTATAATATTGATTATGCTTTGATTGTTTACCTATTTTGGTTGATATTTTTTTTATTGTTGATAAATGAGCATTTTGATCAATTTAGGAATCGACTAAGGCAACAAAATTATGACCTAATCAATTTGAAAACCCTTGATGACCATTCTAATTGGTTTTACGCAATGATCTTGCAAACATGTCAATCCAATCAACTTCATATGATATTGATATGTTTCTTAATAACATTAGTATTTATTAGGTAACACTTATGTACTTATGTTAATTTCTAATTTGAATCTATAACGATGTTGCCATAGATAAATTAAATCTGGACAAAGATGATGATGATGATGATGATGATGTGCCACAACCACTAGACAACACCATGGAAGATGTTAATCTAAATGAAAACAGTATTAGTGAAGAGTCTCATTCTTGTAATGAAGAAAGATTACCTGAACTTGACCCAACATTAACTCCTTTGATATAAACTATGAATGTTGTCATGTTGATGCTATTTGTGTTTTCATTTCAAAACTTATTAATGAACTTGTGTAATTGTGTTATTAAATTAATATTTGTGGACTTGTATTATCAACTTTAATACTTCAATTGTTATTTTGGATTTTGGAGTCTAAATGAACTTTTTTTTAATCAGATAATGTTAGTTATATTTATATTCTTATATATAATAAATATATTTTTGAATTTTTTAATATAGACCATGTCAAATCGAATCAATTACTAGTTCATCGGTTAGACTATTAATCCATTACTTTGACTGGGTCAATGACCAGACTGGATTTTATAACATTTCTTTAACTTCTCTATAAAATTATTTTAAGTTATCCATAAATTAATTTGAGTGTTGAAAAAAATATATATCTATTTGAGAAAAAGAAATATACACCGTTGTTATAAAATAATTTTTTAATATTATTTAATTATAACCTATCATGTATAATAAATTTATTAAATTTTATAATAATTATTTAAAACTTAAAAATCATAATGATTTATGATTGAATAATAACATAAAATTATTTTATACTTAAACTCTATTTATTTTACCTATTTATTTTATTTTTCTATTAAGTGTTATGGAAAGCTTTATCCAATTAAGAACTTAGTCTGTTTAAAATCCCTGAAATATTTGAAATTAACTACATTAATTTTAAAAGATAAAATTATCACTTCAGTATCTAAAATAATAATCTATAACTTTTTTTTATTTTTTTGTAAAAAAAAATCATTATTTTTATGCTTTAATATTAATACAACGGAATCAAAATTTTCAAAGATTAAGATATTCATTTTAAAATTAACACCTCACTTACCTCTCTCCGAACTCTATAGGACTCTTGGAAAATAAAGACAAGAGAGTAATATAATGGCATCAAAGTGTCAATTAAATACAGCTTACCTTACAAATTAATAAATTTCAAATTTGTCAACATATTTTTATTTGCGTAGTGGGTTGAATTAGTAATAGCCAACATGTTGACCGATGTCAGAAATATTGAAATTTTGTAAAACAGAATCTTATTAATTTATTAATTATACTCTAAGTCTAAGCGTACGGCGGGCGTTTGTTACATGTTACAGAGATTTTTCAAATGCCTTTACGCCTTTACAAACACGAAAGGTTCTGGAATTTTTCAAATAAACACCTCTATGTTTAAATAAATACGCTTTCATTAGTTTACAATTTCAATCTTAGCATGGATTTGTATTATCATTAAAAAAAATCTTGAGTCCTATTTGACTACAACTCAATGATTTAAGTCTTGAATATACAAGTGGTCTATATAAAAAATAAACGTGTAAAACTATTTACATCCTCATATCATATATATAAAAAGATCAACATATAAATTGGATTTAAAGTATAAAATCTTTCTCAAATTTTATTTTAGGCCTTATTTATTATATCTATTTACAAAAATTAGTCATTAAAAGAGTTGATAAATATTTTAAACCAATGTAACGGTGAACCCCTAAAAATGGACATTAAGAAAGTTTTATTTTGTTGTGTTATGAAAGTTCACTTACTTTGCCAAAGCAATTAAAACCTAATGTAACTTTAAATAGACTTAATCACATTTTTTTCCCTCTCTAGTTTGAAATATGGGTGACTTTGTTTTTTAAATTTTTTTAAAGTTAATTAGGTATCTTTATTTTAAAATTGACAAAATTTGATTCCTAGACATTTCTTTTACCTAAAATCTTCAATTATTTTTACTTCCTATTAAAAAAATTATGAATTGAATTAATTATATTGGCTTTTACTCATGACATACCAATTGATTTATTGTTTGGTAAACAAACTTTTTTTTAAATAACTTTTAGTCCTTTTTAAAAAATTAGTTAAGAAGTAATCTTTTTTTTTAAATGGTAGTTTCTAAGTTTTA
>PYAF01006119.1:534581-546361 GCA_007407185.1 Glycine tomentella
AAATTTTTTATATTTAATTCATTTTTGTCCTTGAAAATTTATTATATATTTTTTAATGTTTTCTAATTAAGATAAAATTTTATTATTTTACTCTTTTTTACATATGATAGATTTTTTTTTTCATTTTTTCCTTTTTATGTGGATAGTAATATATAATAAGTTTATCTTTATATATATATATATATTTGGATGTTTTTATAAATAAAAAGTTACAAGTGTTTAATATTAATTTAATACTAAAATTATAAATACTACAAAGTATATTTTTATCAAGAAAATCAAATTAATTTTTTTATAAAAACATTACATATATATATATATGTTCATTTTATGTAATTTTATATTTTTCAACTATTTCAACAACTAATTCTATCAAATACTTATGACTCAATAAAATAATTTTTCAGCTTTTAACTTCCAACTAATTATTTCACCTTCAAACTAACTTTTTTTTCCCACTAGCTTTTCAAATCAAACATGACCTAAAATATCAAATTTCAACTTTCCCTTTTCAAATCCGCATTTTACATCTTATAAAAATCTTTCATTAATTTCATACTTCTAAACTTTTATAACGATGTATATCCTAAATTTATCAGAAAATTATTTCAGTATTTGAATATAAATTAATAATTTATAGATAGGTTAAATATATTTTTCCTCAAAGGTTACTTCTTGTCTCCTAAATTTAAATTTATTATTTTAATATCTTAATTTTGAAAAATACCTTTTTAGTCATTTCTTTTACGGTTTGAATTTACAATTTCTGCGAGTTTTTATCGCAAGAGGGTTTTACAAAAGTATTTTTTTGAATTAGGAGACTTAAAAAACAAATTGAAATTTGGAGGATAAAAAATAACAACAATGATCCCAATTTTATAGATTAAAAATATATTTAAACCTTTAAAGATTTTAAATAAAAGAAAAAAACTAAACTTGCTTACTTTTAAAAATAAAAATACTTAATCAACTAAAAAAACCTTAAAAACTAAAATCACACATAATCTCAGAAAATTATAGTTGCAATTTTAAACATTAAAAATAACTTAAAGGGTCTAAAGTAAATTGGCATTATCCAATTTTGGAGTTGCAATTGCATTTTCATTATAACTTGCAATGAAACCAATGAAAACGGTCAACGGTCCCCACAATTAAGATGGCGACATAGGCAACTAGGGAACAGCACATGCTCCCTTTCCTAACACCAAGAGTTACCAACAACCCACCAACCAATATTGAGAATAAAATATGTTAGCGGAGATCAAAATGAAGATGGATACTCCTACAATACAAGTGTCTGGAAATTGACCCATAGTTAGATGCAGATGTATGGAGTGGGACCCCATGCACCCTTTTTGAGAAGCTACACGTGACTCAATGTTGAGGAGCTCACAAAAGGGTTCAAGGAATGGAAATTTGGAATATGCTTCCAAAACCGAAAAGGGTAATGTAACAAATTTTTATTTTACTTTTTAATTAAATTTCAATCTATTTCAATATGTTATTATTTTTGTTTTTAAAATTAAATTTCAACATTCTTTTAGAAAATGTCAATAATTAAAAATAACTTTACATTATAAATTAATTAAATTGCTAATTATAAATCTAGAGTATGATTTATACATTAAAATTATTTATTATAAAACTTAATTAAATAAAAATTAACATATCATACTTAGTTTATAACTCATTTTTTTTTATCAATTAGTTAAAATTTATTCAGTTTAGTTAGGTTTTTTATGAGTGTAAAGCTTTTTTTCACCTTAACATTTGTGTGAAATATCTATTAGTTTGGTTAATGGTTAATATGTGTTCTTACTAAAATATGGAAAAGTCACGCATAAGGATGGATGTGGTCCAAGTGGGTTTTAGACTCTGCATAGCGGACAATGAGTTGGCCTTGTTGACCTGCAAAACAAAGGAGATGACTTCGACGCTCAAGTAAGTACATCAATTATATGACAGTAAACATATAAAGAGAGTATGAGGGTGAGTATGTCGTGTATGGCTGGTGTATAACTCGTGAATCAATGTGTGTTCACCGTGAGTGAAATGTGTTTCAATGTATTAAGGAGTGAATGAGAATTAGAGAGTATATTGAAGGGTTAGATGGAACCTGTATTTATAGGATGAGCGTGATGCACAAAGTTATTTCTGTTGGTGACTCCTCAGAGAAGGAGACTCACCATGGAACTTCTGATAGCGAGTCCTCCTCTTCTGGGAGGAAAGGGGACTCGTGCCGTGTAGGTGAGGGTTTCTCTCATCTTCATCAAAGGATGCAGCCTTTGGCTGCCCCTTGGACTGGAGAGCTTTTGTCACTTACAATTATTCCCCCTTCTACTCCTGGAAAGGCGAAGAATAGTGGTGGTGGAAATGTCAGGGCTTCCCCATGTGCAGTGCAGTCGTAGCACTGGCTTCCCCCTATGTGCAGCACAACCGTAGCACTGAGTCATCGTCATCCGCTCCCACGGATGTTGGTTACGAGTGGGTGAGGGAAGACGTCTTGAAGTACAAATCTTCTATTGCCTCAAAGATGAGTGTCGATGTTGTGCGTCGTCAACTCAAGCTAACAAGCCCCAAGGACTACCACAAGGTGACCGTTGAAGCTTGTGGGAGTGATGATCTTCCTTTCTTGAAGGCAGCGCCAAATGCTCTGCCCTTCTTCTTCATGTATTGGTGCCTCTTCGAGGTAATAGGTTTACTTCTTCCTTTTTCTCTCTTCCAGTATGCTCTTCTTGAACACCTAAATGTGGCCCCCTCCCAACTTCACCCTAACAGTTGGGCGATGGTGAGGGTGTTCGAAATTCTTTGTCCTTTCTTCAATATCAGACCAAGTGTGTCGGTCTTCTTATTTTTCTTTCGGATAAAGCTCACGGGTAAGATCGGTTGGGTCTCCTTGAACAGTGTCTCTGAGAAGTTGTTTGAGTTTGACTCAAATGTCTTTTGTTGCTTCGAGGACTGTTTCTTTAAGGTTTGCATTGCTGATGTCGTGGTTGAGGGGTTGCCACTAATGTTTAATCTGGACAAGGAGCCTCGTTTCCCGTTCTACTGGTAGTCTGATCCCACAAAGTTCAAGACATTTGATGAAGACTTGTTGACCTTGGTGGAGAGGGTGGACAAGACGATCTTGGAATAACTGCCATCTTCTCTAGATGCGTAAGCCATTTTGTCCTTGCCATTAGCAGATGATCCCCTTGTTGCTGTAGACAGTAAACCCTTCTGTCTTATTCTTTATTTGTCCTCTTTGTCTTTTGTATTTATTTTGAGCTGACTTGACACCTGTAATTTTTTGGTGTGCTTTGTAGGTATAATGGGTGACTTCCCATGAAGGCCATTGGTGAAACATGTTGGATTTGACGGTGGTGTTGTGTCACCTGCCTATGTCAATCCTCTAGCTGGGGGTGAGGTTGACCCACTGTTAGGGTCGACCCTACTGATACTTGATTGAGTGTTTTAGTTTAATATTTTTCTATTTTCTTAGCTTATTTGACTTCTCTTGAACTTTTATTTTCTCATTCTAACTCAGTTTTTGTCTTAGGCAAATAAATGGGCTTAATTGATAATTGTTGCTTATTTTCAGATTTTTTTTGCTTACTTGACCTATCTTCCTTGTGCAGGACCTAGAGAGTTCTATAGAACTCCAAATGGAGCATATGAGTAGTTTGTGTAAGATAAGGAAAAGATATACAATTTTGTCAGAGATAAGCCGAGGCCAATTCTGTCATTTTGAGGGTCATTTTAGGCTTGGAAGTTAGAACCCCTATACTCGAGTTTTAGGCTGCGAATTGGTGTAATTAGTAATTAGTTAGATTAGATGGGCTTAATCATGGCCTATCCTTTCCCACTGAATCAGTCACTATATTTTAGTGCAATTAGTTAATGAAGAGACATACTTCATTTGAGCACAAAAAGAATTTGTAGTTTCTTTTAGAAGTTTTAGAATTAAAAAGTTATCTCTCTCTTTTTTCTCAATGGTTCTTCATTGTTCTTTATTTTTCTTCTTCCTTTCATCTCTGTTCTTTTATTTTTCTCATATAAATTTTGTGGCTCTTACATTGATGATGATCATGGAAGGCTAAATAATCAATCAATTCAAGCATCCAATCTGTTACGGATAAAATATATCCTATCTTTATCCTATTAATTCGAATACTCAAATTATCAACAACTTATCACCATAACCATACGAGAGTGGAAGATTTGCTTTTATCAATTATCCATATCTCCAAATATTCGGGAAAATGATAACAATCCTCAACAACTTATCATCAAGGACTAGGTTAGCTTCCTATAAATAAAGCATTGCCATGGTGAAAGGTACACACACACAATTCTGACTCTCTCTTTCCATTCACACGGCACACACTGCACCCCAAATCGTGTTGTGATTTACTGCCGCCGTGATCTTCTTCTTCCTTAAGTTGCTTCAGTCCTATAAGCTTCTTGAGAGAGAGAGAGAGCCTGATCCCATATAAAATTACCCAACACAACGTGTTGGACATTTCTGTTCTCTGAGCAGAACAGTGGCGTCGTATGTGGGAACGATAAATTTCAAATCCCACCAACTCGCAATGGCTAACACCAGGAGGCATCAGATAGCTAGGCGTGAAGAACCACCCAGAAACCTGAACTAGGAAAATGTAATAGTAGAAGATGCACTTTCCCATACGGCCTCATCTCCTGCGAGTCTGGTGGCATACGCACCGGATAGCCCGCGACCTGAAGAAGAGCCCAGAAACTCTCAGCGCTTCATCCAGAACGCTCTCCAGTCTTTATTGACTCACATGGAGAACCTGGAGAAGCGTTACGAGCTCCAGTGACAGGAGGATATTCAGCGACTAATTACTCAGTTGGAAGAACGCGATAACAGCCGAAGGGAGGAAGAGCGCCGGCAACATGCCGACTATCTGGAACGCAATGCAGAGTGTAACACCCCGGACGTGTTATCATTAATAATATCATAAGCGCGCTATCAGCGTTAACCAAACGCGGTGCAGAAGCGATAGAATCGTTTTTCTTGATTACATTATGCATGGAATATAAAACACAACACAAGCATCAGAAACAAGCCCTGTTGATCCAATTAACCAAACACAAACATAGGCAGATACATAAAACATAAAACAAAGATAGTCAGAAGGAAGCTCATAATTATACATCATCATCATCTGTACATATACATGCTCAAAACAAGGCCACATCGGGCCATACAACGAATATGTACAGTACAAATGGGTGTACACTCACACCCTATCCCTAATCAGGGTACAAGATAGAGATCAAAAGAGAGAGACTCTTCTAGTCTTCATCTGCAGCCCATGATCACTCCAGCACCCTCAGCTAGGGCCTCCTGCCCTGCGGTAACTTCTCTCCTCTGGAAGTGCCTGAAATCCACAAACCCCACACAGGGTGAGACAAACGTCTCAGTAAGCTCAGGGTTCTTGGAGATCCTCCCTTACCCTGGTTCACTCCCAAGCGCAGACATATAAACAAATCATAACAAGGCCTAGGACATCATCCTGGCCCTCACACATTCCCAGCCATCTGGGTAAAACTGGATGCCATAAGCATCAGAGGTCTCCCACCTCATACTGGCTCTCAAGCCATCCTAGACTCGTCTCACAGAGGTACATAACAATAAGTGTCTCCACTGGACACTTCCCATACCAGAGAGGCACCGCCTCTTGAATCATATAAACCATGCCTGAGGACTCTCACTCAGGACTTTACTCATCCAGATATGGCTCATCTAAGAGGCTCTAGGCTCTCATCCCTCGGGAAGCGCTCTCTTAGAGACACAACATATCTGTCTGTTGCCAGGCCTCTCCAGGACTTCCATAACACATGCATGGGCAAGAACATCCATATAGGGCAATCACCTCCAGGACTTTCCAAGCCAATGCCTGAGAGGGATCATCTCACATCGGAGGCACTCAACCCCTCAGGGCTTCACATCACATGCCTGAGAGAGATCATCTCACACAGGAGGCACTCAATCCCTCAGGACTTTCCACTGCCTGTGAGAGACTATCCACTCAAGGAGCTCTCAATCCCACAGGACTTTCCACTGCCTGGGAGAGACTATCCACACCGGGAGCTCTCAATCCCCCAGGACTTCCAATCACGGTCTGAGAGAGACTATCCACTCCGGGAGCTCTCAATCCCTCAGACTATCAAGCCGCTACCTGAGAGAGACTATCCACACAGGGAGCTCTCAATCCCTCAGGGGTCTCAACTACTGCCTGAGAGAGACTATCCACACAGGGAGCTCTCAATCCCTCAGGACTTTCACATACGCTGGCCTGGGAAAGAACCTCCTTTACAGGGCAATCACATCCAGGACTTTTCCACATCACTGCCTAAGGAGGAACATCCATACTGGACAATCCATCCTTAGGACTTTAGGAGGAGAGCAGTGGCACCTCCCAAGGAATCTGAGCTATTCCAGGGAGTCCTCAAACTCTTCCTCTGGCTAGGGAACCTCAAGTAGCTCGATACTAGTCTAATATCCTGTAGATCCCAGTATTGACCATCTCATGGTCTTCATCACAATCACAGAACACTCTCACAGTGTTCATCAATTCAGAGGCCCAAGGCCTTACACCTGAAGCCACAGGTGCTAGAACACCCTCACACTATCTCAGTGTCTATCCTAGGGTTCATCCATTTCAGCCCAGCACACACTAGGTCACCAAACATTCATATATCTGGAACGGTCTGAGTATCACTCCAAGTACCGTTCATTTAGTCTCTCAGGCTTCAAACATATATAATCATAAAACAGGCCATCTTGGCCTTTACTTCCACAACATGCGCAAAACATATATAGAAACAAGCATGGCATGCATTCATCACCCACTTGGGTGGTAAACAAGAGGAAGGGACTAATCCCCAGATCGATGAGCTTACCTGGCAAGCCGTGCCTCACAGCTCTAGCTTCGACTGATGGTCTGCTCCTCTGACACCTCGTGTCAAGCCCTATCAAAGCACACAACCACATATCACAGACCATTCGGCACATAAACAAACATAAGCTCATCAGACAGTCCTCAACTGCCTATGAGAAAGGAACCTCAGTTCTTTTCCATCAACTCAGGTTATCTAAACTAAGATACATTAGGCTTATCCATACAAGCCTTCCCATAGACCCTCAGTGGTCTATCTCAAATCAACCATGGCCTCAGAGTCGGTTCAGACTCATATACAAGCCATTCTCAGAGAGCTCAAAGCTCTAACAACCCAAATTCTCTGGGTTTCTCAGGGCTTGGACGGTTCCACCCCCCAAGACACCGTCACCATGGCCTCTCGGGCACCTCAAGCCCATCAACATGGCTCTTGCATGTCTCAAGTCAAGTGACTCAGTCCAAGTCACACATGCATATCCTAGAGCCAAAACCAAAGTTCTCCAAAACACAAACTGAAAGCTAATCCTTCCTCCTCTCATCATTCTAAACACATCTCCCAACTGGACCCAGAGCTAATTCTTGCTTTATCACAGATGGGTCACTATTCACAGGAAACCCCCAACATGAAATCAATCGGAGAAACTTGAGTTTCTTACCTCAGAACCGATGAGGAAGGCCTCTGGACTACTCTCCCTAGCCCTGGTGCAGCTGAATCACCGGTGTTCCTTGCCCAAGCTCGAGTTCTCTTCAGCCCTTCTCAGAGAAAGAGATTTCTGGGGTTTCAAAGGAAATGGAGGAAGGATTCTAGCTCAATCTTGGTTTCTAGGAGGTTTGGTGAGTTTAGGAAGTGATTTGGGTCACTAATCAAGGTCAAGGAAGTCTCGCGCCAACTGCATTGCCATGGTGGCGCTACTCGCGCCACCTCCACGCTACCAGCGTGAATTGGTCGAACCTATGGCGCCATCCGCGCCACACCCCGCGCGATCTGTGCCGGCTGGAAAACCTGGCGCCCCTGGCGCCATTATTGGCGCTCCCAGCGTGACCTTCCAGAGACCCTGGCGCCACCAGCGCCCACCTGGCGCCATCTTCCCGTGGCTATGGCGCTATCAGCGCCAGACCTGGCGTTAACCGCGTCACACCCTTCACAGGGTTTTCTCAGCAGAACTTCTGGCGCCATCAGCGCGGCATCCCACGCCATCCGCGCCAGAAGTCAGGGTCTTACACAGAGACGGAGCAACCTCATGCAACCAAGAGACCAAGACCTGAGAAGTCGGTTCGCACCGCTGGGACTGGCAATAGGGATCCGACTGACCATTCCAATCAGGGAAGAATATCACGTTCCCATCGCGAGGAATTTCGTGTTTCCTCGGTCATAACACCAGAACGTGCTGCAGGAAAACCGACGGAAGAAGTCATCTGCCGTCCAAACCAAGGCGATGGCACGTCTCGGAGAAAATATCGCCGGGGTTACCAAAACAATAGCCCGTTCGTTGACCAAATAGTAGACGCCCAGTTCTTGGAAGACTTCGACGATTCGTTCCTCTCCAAATATGATGGAAGTCAAGATCCGCAGGTGCACATCGACGAGTTTGACATGCAGATGTGCGTTCGAGGCATTGGTGAACCCATCATCTCAAGAATCTTCGCCACACCTTAACTGGGGCCGCACAAACTTGGTTTCACTCCTTATCGCCGCGGTCCATCAAAAACTTCGAGGACTTTGGCCAGAAGTTCTTGTTGAACTTTGCAACGAGCAAGAAATAACCAAAATCCGAGTTTGCCCTGGGGAAGATACGACAACAGCCCGGGGAGACATTACAAAGTTACCTGGATCGGTTCAAGGAAGCTGCACTACAAGTCCAAGGCCTGGAGGAGAGAGTACATGTCCATCTCATCTCTGCCGGGCTCAATGGAACGTCTCGCCTCGCTAAATTGATTTATACGGACCCGGTGAAGTCCTTGAATGAGTTCAGGATGTGATCCAAAAAATATTTGGAGTTAGAGCAAATGGAGATCGCTAACTCAGCGCCGAGGGAAAACAAAAAACCCTCGTTGCCAAGAAACCGACGTCAGGAGAATCCGCATACCGGGCAGACTAGTCGACAACCAGCAAACGCGCTCGCTGGCCGACCGCCATGAGGTGGCCTCGACCCCATTTCAGACCTGGGAGGTACGAACTGAAGTATGACAAGTACACTCCACTGACCGCTCCACGAGGTCAGATATGGAAGGAGGTCGCCTTCATCGATATGAGGAAGGCCGACCGACCGCCTCCGATATTGAGGAGAGAGGGGTTGGATTACTCCCGATATTGTGATTATCACAACGGACCGGGCCATACAACCGACCAGTGCTGGGAACTCCGAGATGCCATTGAAAAGTTTGTACGAGAGGGCAAACTTCGGTAGTATGTCATTCGGACTCAGGGGCACCATGGCAAAAGAAAAGCCCAGCCAGAAAATAAACAACGGGAAGACAAGAAAAGCAAGAAGGACGAAGAGTTTCCCAAACCCGAGTTCGAATGTAATGTCATCACAGGTGGAATGGGAGGAGGAGGTGATCAGCCAACAAGCGGAAGAAATACCTCAAGGAAGTGATGACGGTAAGAGACCGACCCAGGTTAAAAGAAGGCACCAGCAGGAATACCAAAAAAGTCGAGCCCCCGCTGATCTATTTTACCGAGGAAGATTTGAAGGGGGTAGTGCCTGGCCATGAGGACGGTCTCGTTATAACAGGGACAATAGCCAATTTTCGGGTCAAGAGGATATTTGTCGACAACGGCAGCTCGGCCGACATAATTAACTGGAGTGCGTTTAAAAAGATGAACCTAAAAGAGGAAGACCTAAAGCCATGCCAGACCATGCTGTACGGTTTCAATGGAGAGGGCACTGGCTTGAAGGGGGCCATCGACCTTCAGCTCACATTGGGAACAAAGGAGGGCTTCAAGGCGGAAAGAGTCACGTTCACTGTTGCTGAATTCCCATCCCCTTACAACATCATCCTGGGAAGACCCACACTTCATAAATGGGACATATTAATGTCTACCAAGTATCAATAAATGAAGATGATCGGACATCTCGGCAAGGTCATCACGATTTGCGGGGATCAAAAGGAGTCAAGACAGTGTTACTATGACACGATTAGAGAAACGGAGGTCGGACCATCCTCTCCACCTCGGGTCCGACGGGGGGATCCCGCAGGATTTTCGATCAGAACGTGCCCAAGGAAGCCAATTAATTTGGTGGAACTGGACCTGCGAGACGTTGAGGAGTGGAGACCGGAGCCAGTGGACGAGCTTGAAGATATTCAGATTGGATCCTCCCCCGAGCAGATCATGAAGATAGGAAAACAAGGCGATCCGGAAACCAAGGACAAATTAATCTGATGCCTGAGGGAAAATCAAGACGTTTTCGCCTGGAAGGCATCCCAAATACCCGGGATCAAGCCCACCTGTAAGGACCCTCATTATTGGCACGGATAGTGCCAGGACGGCGCTGATGGCGCCATAGGCTCGGCAAGTCCACGCTGGTAGCGTGGCTACGGAGCGAGAAGCGTCAGTTGGTCGAGAGGTTGGCGCGAGTAGCGCCAAAGGCCGCGCGGATCGCGTCACAAGTGCTCTGGAAAACCATATTTCTCTGGATTTTCACGCGGACGGCGCCAGAGCTGGCGCGGGAAGCGCCAAAGGTCTCGAAAGGTTCACGCGGTTAGCGCGGGGATGGCGCTGATAGCGCGAGTTCACCGACATTGCGGCGCGGATCGCGCAGGAGGTGGCGCAAATCGCGCGGGAGTTCGGGCAGGCTGAGTATTTAAAGGGAAAAACTCGAAAATGAAGGGTAATTCAACCTCTTCTTCCTCCCCACGCCTCAAACCTCCATTGTTGGAATGCTCAAGCTTCTTAGGACCTTGTTTTGAGACTTAAACACCTTCCTGTGACTTATAATCTTGTTAGAAACCTATGGAAAGCTAGTATCCTTCATCTTCCTCTATTCAAACCTCTTATGAGTGAGAGTTGGAATTCTCTAGAGGAAACCTCAGAGAACTTGAGAATAGGCGAGACCTAAGGCGGGAGACGGACATTAGAGCTTGAGGAAGCTGTTTTGAGGTCTCCTTAGTCGCTACTGAGGTAAGAAATCTGAATTCTCTTGATTCTTTGTGAATTTGGGATTCCCTGAGTAATGTGACCCACAGTGAGATGAGGCTAGAATTAGCCCAGGGTCCTGTAGAGAAACTTGTTCAGGGCAATGAATAGATGAAGGAATAGCTTTCAGTTTTTGTTTCTGATGACTTTGAATCTTGGCTCTGTATATGCCTATGTGACTTGTGTAGAGTCACTTGTTGATGGTTCTCTGATAGGCTAGAGCCTTGATTGTGATATTCTGAGCCAAGAGGCTAGCGGAGTAGGGCTATGAGTGGAACTCAGCCCGTTTTGATGACAATTGAGTTATGGGGCTGAGAAAAACTTAGGATATATATATATATATGTTGTGAGTCTGGGATGACTCAGATGAATTGTATGCGGCCCTGATGGACCTTGAGTGGTTCTAGAGCAGCCTAGTGTAAGCTGAGTTTGATTGAACCCTAGGATAGGGGAATTCTATTATAATATGTTCTGTGAATTGTATGTCTGTGGACTGGTTTTGATATGAGATTGTTATGCCTTGATTAGGCATTGATTTTGAGACTGTTGGTGGCGGGAGCCACAGACCTGGGAAGGAACTTCAGAGTAATCCCTTACCAGGTAAGTTCAGTGTTTCTGGGGGATGAATTCCCGTTTTGGTTGCACACCACACTCCTGGGGAGTGTTGGTCATGATTCATACTGCATGCATTGGCTATGACATTGTTTATGTTGATTTATATGTATCTGCATTTGATA
>PYAF01006119.1:546461-572933 GCA_007407185.1 Glycine tomentella
ATGAGATGTGACTTTTCCTTGAGTACAAATGTGTACACTTGATTATCTGCCTGTATGCTTAAATTATCTGTCTTTACGATGTTTGATATAAAAAACTGGATCAGCAGGGGCATGTTATATGATTTGTGTGTGTTATCTGATGAATTTGTTATTCCATACATAATGTATCAAGAAAAGCGATTCTGTGCTTCCGCTAAGTTTTATAAACTGTGTTTTATGCGCTAATCTGATATTATTAATGATAACACGTCGGAGGCCTACGGGGTGTTACACCACCTTTTGTTGCCACAAATTGGCGATATATCCCGGCTCCAAGCCGGTGGAACAGAAGAACAGGAAGCTCGGCCCGGATAGGAGACAGGCATTGGCCAAACACATCGAAGAATTGACCGAGGCCGAGTTCATAAGAGAAATACAATACACGACCTGGCTATCTAAAAGCCCGACCAACGGTCCCGGCCAAAATAGATGATCGGCTATTAAAACCAAAAGTACGGAAGATAAAGAAAAACAATAATGCTCGTCAAAGAAACTAAAGATATTGTCAAGGAAATTAAAGATAATTGTGCATTGTTAGAAGAAAGTAAAAGGTGCGGAAATTGTTTAATAATTACAAGAAAAACTGGCATCCCGGCCCTTCAATCTTCCAGGGGTGCAATCTTCTCAGGCGTGCTGACCGAGCTCTCCTTCTCCTCTTCGCTCTCGGAAACCGTAAGTAGCTGGCCGTCCCCGACATAAGACCTGAAATGTATACCCTCGGTGTTAAAGTTAACACCAGGGTTCAGAAAACGGATTTGACTTACGGCGTTGTCGAACGAGGCGGAGATGGATTTCTTCAGTTGAGAACGAACAGTCATAAGCTCGCTCAGAAGCTCCTTTTCATCATTGTTTTTCTTGGTATTAAGAGCGAGTAGGTCATCACAAAGGTGGTGAAATTCAAGAGACCACTTACGAGCCGCGGCCAGACTTTTCTCCAATTTGGCAATGGTGGCGAGAGAGGATTCGGCTTCTACTCAAAGAGCCCTGGATTGGGCCCGAGTTGCATCAAGTTCGGCGACCGGTCTGGCCTCCAACTCTCGAGAAGCCTCAAGATTGGCGACCAGTCTAGCCTCCGAATCTCGGGAAGCCTCGAGATCTGCGACCAGTTTAGCCGCTGACTCTTGTGCCTCCTTAGCATCGGCCTTGGAAGCCTCCAACTCCCCAACTGAGATAGCCACGCTCGCCTGAGCCGAGTCTAGCTCTTGTCGAAGCCGCTGAGTCTCAGCCTTAGACGCTTCAAGCTCGGCAGCCACCTTGCAGGCTTTCTTGTTTAAAGAGGTTAAACTCCCGAGCAAGGTGGCAGTCTTCAAGCTCGCCAGCTGCATTGAGCTCAGTTCCTCTAACTCGGAGTCCGAGAAAAGGATTGGATCCGAATACCTCTTGGGAGCTCGGGCAACCTCGAAAAATCCTTGAGTTACCCCCTTCTCCCAAAGAGATCGGGGGATAGTTGAACATGCTCCTTAAGCCGCTCGGTCGCCAGAGGAACTCGGATACGTTCCTCTTCCTCAGCAGGCTCGGCCACCGGAGACACCTGGAAGCGTTCCCCTCCTTCAACTGGCTCGGTCGCCAAAGCAGGAATGTCAGCCGAAGCCAGGGCTTCAAAAACAACCTCCTCGGTAGGACCATAAATAACCACCAAGAGGGGATGCGGTTATAGGAGGGGAAGGCGGAGGAGAAGCTGAAGGAGTAACCAGAGTCGTGGAGTCCAGAGTCGGGCTAGACTCACTAGCCGAGGCCTTGCCCTTCCCGTCGGCCAATCGACACCTCTTCCGGCGGGATTTGAGGGCAGCAAGGTGACTGGGGATGCGGGCGGAGTCCATTTCAATCGTTGTACAACAGAATAAGCATTAGTGAAACGATAAAAATAAACAAAATCCTGTCAAAAGAAATTCAGACTGACCACACTGGATATAATAAGCTATTGGAGCCAAGCTCCCTGAATCTCTGTACGCCAATATCCGAGCCGAGGAAGTAGCGTCGGAACCCGACAACCGGGCCTTGCCGGTTCTATAAAAAGCAGGAGGGGAATCATGATGACGGGAGGACCAATACAATGGAAACCTCCAGGATTCTGGAGAAGAATCAGAGGAGTTTGAAAAGAAAGGACGTTGGCCGGGAACGACAACAACTTTAAAGAATTTATCTTTGAAACCCTTAAAAGAATCAGCAAATAAAGAAAAAAGCCGACGGTCAGAACCACGATCATTCTGACCTAGGAAAGAGGTCCATCCCTTTCGGTCGGCAGGTTCCTTACCTGAACGGCTAGTTTGAACAGAGAAAAAGTAAAAAAAATAAAGGGCAGGTGCAACAAACTTCAAGTTTTTGGCAGAGAATTTCAAAGGCCAACATGAATGCCCAACCGTTAGGATGAATCTGGGAAGGGGCGACATGCAGATGATCTAACACCTGCATCTGGAAATCAGTAAAAGGAAGTCAGGTCCCTACCCTAGTCATTATTTCACTATAAAATAAAAAGAAATCGGGGTCGTTTCCTTCCCGGGCGGAACAAATAGGTTTGCCCGGGCGAGGTAAGCAAACATAAAAATCCTCGTGAGTACCAAAAGGAAGTTGGGTAAGGTCCTCGGAACCCAACACCGAGGTATACTGCAGCACCTCATGGGTTACCCAGGGAAACCTATTAGACAAAACGGAGGAAACGGTTTGAGATCGAGACTCGGCTGCAGATTCCCTAACAGTTCCAATACGAGAATCCATAATTACCTATGACAATAAAAGAAAAACAACAATTAGTAAAGTACCTAGAGGACGAACCATCAAAGGACTAATAATTGACGAAGTCCGGGTCGACACAAAAATCGGTACATTAACATCTAATTTAGGTGACGACGTATCAATGGGTTTGGGCACTACAATGGGATTATGTCGGCACCGATCCAACAGATCATCGGCTTGTCTATTTAAATCTATACTAGTTACGTACATGAATTCCTCAACACATTTCGAACAGGGTTCATATCGAACTTCAATTTGTGACTCGAGCCTAGGGCCATCTCTAGGGGCAATGCTTGAGGGAATGGAAGCTAAGGGAGGAACCCTGGACCCTGAGGAGAGCAAGGCAGACCTCTGTCGTGACGACGACCCTAACCTAAAAGACCCTCGTTGGGAAACCTTAGGGGGTCGAGGAATTGGGGTTTTCGAACTAGGGGCAGAAGGAACCCTAAGTAAGGATTTTTTCTTTTCTTCATCAGACAAAGGGAGCCCAAACAACCAGAATGCAGAACGAGGGGGAACCGTTCTGCAGATTTTTGCCTCTTCCTCAGGTGTATATTTCATGATGAGAACAATACAATGTATGAAAACTGGGAAACTACAGGAGGCAAATGGAGTTTGTAGAAGATTACGAACTAACGGGAAGCTAACAGAAATTGCAAAAGGCTATCAATTCCAGGACTACGCAGAATAAGACAAAAAACAAAAAAAAAAGAAATGACAATAGATAAAGAGGAAACGAAAAGAAAAAAATACCTGGAATGAAGAAAGATTGGAGGAAAGGGAAGCAACAAACGAGGAGCAGGTGATTTAGACGCTAAGGAGAACGAAAGTGCAGGAGTTGTAAGGACAAAGGTGAAATGCAGAATGAGACAATAGAGAGAAATGAAATGCTATAGGTTCATTAAACGAAAAAGTAACCGTCAGAATTCAAAAAGAGAACGTGGGTTAGTAACTGATGGACATTGAAGGACGTGGAAGAGGCGGTTACGTCATTATTACAAAAAGAAATGATTAAAGCGTGAAACGACGGAAGTTATCGAAACACGTGGCAATCCAGGGCGAAAAGTCGTTTCATTTCTCGATGACCAGAGTTGATTCAGACTATTTGAAAAGACAAGACATAGCTCGGCGTTGAAATAAGTCGTAAATAACCCAAGAGCTGAAAAAGGTCAATTATTTCGGCTCGGGCCCCCACACATGAGGTCGGCATCACTTAGATGAGGTCGGCTCTACATGAGGTCGGCATCACTTAGATGAGGTCGGCTTGACACGAGGTAGGCATCACCTGCACGAGATCGGCTCAAAGCTTAGTCAATCCCAATATACATCCCGGCCACTAAGAATACTAGATGACCGGGCTGAGGGGCATCTGTTACGGATAAAAGATATCCTATCTTTATCCTATTAATTCAAATATTCAAATTATCAACAACTTATCACCATAACCATACGAGAGTGGAAGATTTGCTGTTATCAGTTATCCATATCTCCAAATATCCGAGAAAATGATAACAATCCTCAACAACTTATCATCAACGACCAGGTTAGCTTCCTATAAATAAAGCATTGACATGGTCAAAGGTACACACACACAATTCTGACTCTCTCTTTTCATTCACACGGCACACACTGCACCCCAAATCGTGTTGTGATTTACTGCCGCTGTGATCTTCTTCTTCCTTAAGTTGCTTCAGTCCTATAAGCTTCTTGAGAGAGAGAGAGCCTGATCCCATATAAAATTACCCAACACAACGTGTTGGACATTTCTGTTCTCTGAGCAGAACACAATCCAAGCAAAGAGATTTGAGTTCTGGTTTGGTATTTTAATTTCTATGTGAATATTCTTCTTCTTCTTCTTCTTCAATCCTCTTTTCGATTTCCATGATTATGAATATGTTTAGGATTGAAAATGAATTAGGTTATAGATTTATTTCCTAATTTTAAATTTTAATCATAGATTGTTTGGATGATATTTCAATCGGATTTGTGATTTCAATTGATTTAGGAGTTAATTTCTATAATAATTTGTATTGCTTGGTTTGGTGAATTGGATTGATATTGTTGAATCTGTTTTACAACACCTTTTATCAATTCTGTTAGTTTTTGCATTTTTCTTCAATTCTAGTTTGTGTTTTTGCAATTTTTATTCGTTGCCTACAAACTGTTCGATTAAAATCCCCCTATTGTTTATTAGTGAATTGAAGTTGGAACTAAATTGATTGTGTCTCTGAGTTGACCTAGGGTTAATTCTATGCTACAAAATTAACGTAGTTCAATTGTTTTGTAGCGATTCGACAGTCGTTGTCAAAACTTGCGTCGATGCTGGGGAATACGGTTCATTGTGTGCCAACTTTAATCCACTCATAATTAGATAATAGTATAGGTACCATTGATATTAATATAGTATAATTTCATTAGTAAAAAAAAATTAAAAAATTACAAATTTGTTTCTAGACAATAGATAGATGATAGATAAATATAGATAGAAGATAAATATAGACAATAAAAAAATTTAAATTTTCAAAAAATTGTTTCTAGATAATAGATAAATGATAAATATAGATAGAAAATAGATAAAAGATGAAAGATGAAAGAAGATAGATATAGATAAATATAGAAAAAAATAAAAAATTCAAAAATTTGTTTCTAGATAATAGATAAAAGATAAATATAGATCGAAAATAGATAAAAGATAGAAGATAGATAGATATAGATAAATATAGATAATAAAAAAATTCAAAAATTTGTTTCTAGATAATAGATAGAAGATAGGTATAGATAGCAGAAGATAGATATAAATAAATAAATATTCAAAACTCAAAAAAATAATTTTTAGTCATTTACTGTGGTGTTTTTGAATTTTAAAAAATAAAAAAAGTTCAAAATTCAAAAATAATTTTTAGACATTTACTGTGGTGTTTTTGAATTTTTTTTAAAAAATTGGGCTAGTTTTTCATTTTTAATATAGATTTAGCAAATATGATGAATAATGTCCTGATAGAGTAATTGTCTGTTACTTCTGTATTTTTGTGATTTTTGTCTCTAATGAGTTGAACTATGCATGACTAGGTCTCAATCAAGTTACTTGCATTCATATGATCCTGAGATAGATAGAAAATTTCACAGATTGAGCATAAATAATAGTAATCTAGATGAATTTGATACTGTAGTTTTAGATGGTAGTATAATGTCTTATGAGTCTTCTATTTCTGAGTCTATTTCTAATTCTGAACATCTTGATTTTGAAATTTTTGTTGAAACAACGGCTGATAACAACCTAACTCTTAAGGAATTGGCTACACCTAATGTTGTTTATCAACCTTAATGTATTCAATATCCTGAGATTGAGGTTAGTTATGACCTAAAATTTGGATTGATCCATTTGCTTCCAAAGTTTCATGGTCTCACAGGTGAAAATCCACACAAGCATCTTAAGGAGTTTCATGTAGTGTGTTCTACCATGTGACCACATGACATTCATGCGGATTATGTCAAGATGAAGGCATTTCCATTCTCTCTGGATGGTGTGGCCAAGGACTGGTTGTACCTTCAACCAGATCATATCAACACTTGGACATATATGAAGAGAAGATTTTTGGAAAAATTCTTCCTTGCATCCAAAACAGCATCCATCCAGAAAGAAATTTGTGGTATAAGGTAGCTAGCTGGAGAGACATTATATGAGTACTGAGAGAGATTCAACAAGTTGTGTGCTACCTGTTCTCACCATCAAATCAGTGAGCAATTATTGATCCAGTATTTTTATGAAGGCTTGATGTTGATGGACAAGAGTATGATAGATGCAACTAGTGGAGACGCTTTGATGGACAAGACTCCTCTTGCTGCAAGACTGTCGATTTCTAACATGGCAGCCAATTATCAACAATTTGGTCATAATATGGTCATTATATGATAACTATGATAATTTGTATTGCTTGGTTTGGTGAATTGGATTGATATTTTTGAATCTGTTTTACAACACCTTTTATCAATTCTGTTAGTTTTTGCATTTTTCTTCAATTCTTTTTTGTGTTTCTGCAATTTTTATTCATTGCCTACAAACTGTTTGATTAAAATCCCCCTATTGTTTATTAGTGAACTGAAGCTGGAACCAAATTGATCGTGTTTCTGAGTCGACTTAGGTTTAATCTTGTGCTACAGAATTAGCGTAGTTTAATTGTTTTGTAGCGATTCGACAGTCGTTATCAATACTGCTACTGCTTTGCCTAACATCCCTTCTTCTACTTTAGCTAAGAGGAAGTGGGACGATAATGATAGGACATCGAGCCGTAAGAAATCTAGGGTCCCTGACAGCTTTCATGCAATGAGGGAGGCCACTGGGCTTTTTCCCAGTTCGCCTGTGTCGCCATCCACTGTTCGGGCTACTGCTTCTGCTTCGACTCTAGTGGTGGCCCCTGTTGCTACTGCTACAACTCCTGCTCTAGCCACTGCTACTCGTCCTCCAACAATAGCCCCTGTTGCCACCCCGACTTCTCCTTCTCCTCCTGCTTCTACTACTCTTGTCGTTCCTGCCGTTTCTTTCGCTCCTTTCATGGGTGTTTCAGAAGTGCCACCCTTTGCTTCTTCTGTTTTGTCGGCCTCTTCCTCTCGCCCCTTCACCTCCCTTGAGTTTATTCATGCTTCGAGGGACATTGAATCTTTATAAAGTGCAGGGCATAAGCCAGAGCGAAGGATCCTACTAAAGATCCAGGTACATTGAATCAGATTTCTTTGGCAAGAGCTTGATCTGTTCGGTCAGGGCTGAGAGTGCTAATGATTTTACAAAGGCCTTTCTTCAGAGAAGCCTTGCTATTTTGGAGGAAAATGGTTAGAGTCACCATGAGGTTGTGGTAAAGTGGTGTCGTTGGAGGCCAAGGTAGTTAAGCCAAACTCTATCATCCGCACTGTTTGGCGGGTGAAATGTGCCAAGATGAACAATGTCGTTGTGGCCCTGACTAAGGTGGTCAGGTCTCACCAGCATTTGTCTGCCAAGGCTAGTGGTGCTTTGGCCAAGCTACCGTGCACCCGGGTGGATGGTGATGAGCTGGCCAGTCGTGGCAAGACCTTGCTGAGGGGGAAGAAGGAGCTGGTTGCCAAGGTCAACAAAGTTGCTGTCGAGAGGGATGAACTTGCCAAGAAGGTGGCTGACTTGGAGACCAATGCGAAATACTCTTGAAATTTTTCCAATTTAATAGAAGAGACTTAACCTTGATGTAAGAATCAAGTATAAAAAAATGTATTCTTGAATGGTATAGGGCCAGACCTTTTATGACAAAAAGTCAGATCTTCACTCATATTTGTAGTAATCTTTTGAGTACGAAAAAAGACAAACATAGATCGAAATTGGATGAGAGCATCACGCATCAATGATGAGTACAAGAATGGGGTTGATATTGTTTTGTCGAGACGCATAAAAAACAATTTACTAAGTTAATTCTGTAGCACAGAGTTAACCTATATCGACTCAGAGACACGATCAATATGGTTCTAGCTTCAAATTGTTGGTAATAATAAGGGGGAATTTTGTCGAACAGTTGGTATGCGCAAAGTAAAACATGCAAGAACACAAACTAAAATTAAATAACAATGCAAAAATTAACAAGATTATCAAGGAGTAAAGTAAAACAGATTAGAAAGCATCAATCCAATTCACTAACCCTAGCAATTGGAATCATCATCATTCTCATAAATTGATTATATCATGAACATTCATTCAATCTCAATAGAAGCAGTTCAATCGATTCTACTCCTAAATTAATTGAAACCAAAACCACAACCCTAACTGAACTATCATTCAATTAATCTTGTGATTATCATTTGAAATTAGGACATGAATCCATAATCCTAACTCACTTTCAATCCTAAATGCATCAATAATCATGAAAACATAATAGAAATTGAAGAAGGTGAATATTCAAGTAGAATTCGAAATACCGAACCGGAAGTCCAATTCTTCTCTTGCTTGAGTTAGATCTTTTGATTGATTAATGATTTAGCCTTCTATGATGATCACCAAGGAAAGCCCCATGAAATGAGTGCAGAGAAATGGAAGAATAGCAAAATGGAATGAAGAGGATGAAGAACAATGAAGAACAAGCTTTTGATTCTAAAAACTAAAGAAAAGAAATATAAAACTTGTTTATTGAATTGTAAAGTGTGCTGTCCAAGTTTCACTAAAGTCACTAATATATGTAGTGATTGAGTTCTAAAAATAGAATGGGCCATAAACAAACCCAACAATCTAATTATTTACTATTTACAACCATGAAAATCAAATTCGCAGTCCAAAATTACAATTGCAGAGGTACTAACTTCGAAGCTTAAAATGACCCTCTAAATGACAGAATTGGCCTTGGGCTATTTCTAGAAAACTTGTAGATCTTTTCATTATCTTTCCAGGGACTCCTAGAATGCTTCATTCAGAGATTGGTAGCACTCTATAGGTCCTATACAAGTCAGATATGTCAAGTGAGCAAAAATCCAAAAATACGCAACAATTAACAATTAAGCCCACTTACTTGCCTAAGCCAAAAACTGAATTAGAATGGAAAAATAAAAGTCCAAAAGAGGTCAAATAAGCTAAGAATGATACACAAAAATTTAACTAAAAGCACTCTATCAGGGGTTGAACAATTCTTGGATTTCAGTAAACGAAATTCACTAGTTATGGGTAGAAAATATATTTTGTCCATGTGTTAAATATGGGAATGGGAGACGACATGTGGTGAAAAAAACAAGGTCGCATCTCATTTGTCACCGGATCATTCTGAGTTATACAAAATGGATATGGCATGGTGAATTGCCCGATATGCCAATGGTGTCTCACACTGAGCATGTTGATGTAAACATCGAAGATCATATAGAGGACATGATACACGATCTTGGATAAAAGTATTTTCGAAAAGCACATGCATCTTTGGAGGAGAAATTACAAATTGATTTGAAGAAGCCTTTGTATTCGGGGTGCACAAGCTTCACATGATTGTTAGCAATGTTAGATTTGGTCAATTTGAAGGCAAGATATGGGTAGAGTGATAAAAGTTTCACTAAATTGCTTGTGTTGTTGAAGATGCTTCCCGAAGATAACATGTTGCCGAAAAATCACTATGAGGAAAAGGTGTTATGTCCTGTGGGTATGAGTGTCAGAAAATACATGCATGCCCTAATGATTGCATATTGTATAGAAATGAGTTTTCTGAAATGCGCAAGTGCCCTACATGTGGGGTATCACGGTACAACATGAAAGAAGACGAATGTAGTGATGATGCAAGCATCAATAATGGTTGTCCAGCAAAGCTGTGCTGGTATCTTCCAATAATTCTAAGGTTTAATCGATTGTTTATTTATGAAGATGATGCAAAAAATCTTAGATTGAATGTAGATGGCAGAAAAAGTGATGGATTGCTTCTGCATCCGGCTGATTCTCCCCAATGGAAGATAGTTGATCGATTATTTCCAGATTTCGAGGAGGACCCAAGAAACCTAAGGCTTGGACTTGCTTTGGATGGAATGAATCCTTTTGGTAACTTAAGCACTAACCATAGTTCATGGCCTATTTTGCTGATGATTTACTAGCTCCCTCCTTGGTTGTGCATGAACCAAAAATACATTATGTAGTGTATGATGATAGTGGGTCTAAGACAGCCAGGAAATGACATTGATGTCTATATCAGTCCCTTGATTAAAGACTTGAGAAGATTGTGGGTAGACGAGGTTGATGTGTTTGATGGGAATCTCTAGCAGACCTTCAAGTTGTATGCAATGATATTTTGTACCATTCATTAATTTTCAGCATATGGCAATTTGAGTGGAAACAGTGTCAAAGGGCATCACACATGTCCAATCTGTGAGAAAGAGACAAATTATGTCTAACTAAAACATGGAAAGAAGAAAATCTATACTAGGCATCGGTGATTTCTCAAACCTTATCACCCGTATCAGTGAATGAAAAAGATTTTAATGGAAGCCAGGAGATTAACAGTGTGAGGAAACCCTTAGCTGGAAACACAGTTTATGATTGGGTGAAGAACATCTTAATTATTTTTGGGAAGACCCAAAAGAAGGATGCATCTGAGAAGACATATGGAAGAAAAGGTCAATATTCTTTGACCTTTCATACTGGTCCAATATAAATGTTAGACATTGTATGGACGTAATGCATGTGGAGAAAAATATCTGTGATAGTTTAATTGACATGTTTCTTAACATTAAAGGCAAGACAAAGGATGGTTTGAAGTGTCATTGAGATTGGGTTGACATGGGTATACATGAGGAGTTACATCTGATATCACAAGGTCGACGAATGTATTTTCCCCTAACATGTCATAGAATATCAACAAAAGAGAAAAAAGTTTTTGTTAGTGTTTGTGGAGTGTGAAAGTCCCACAAAGATACTCTTTAAATATAAAGAGCCTTGTATTTGTGAATGATTTCAAATTGGTTGGCTTGAAGTCTCATGATTGCCACGTCTTAATGCAATAATTGTTGTCTATAGTCATACGAGGTGTCTTGCCTGAAAAAGTTAGGGTTGTCATAACTCGGTTGTACTTTTTCTTTAATGCTATTTGTAGCAAAGTCATTGACCCTCAAAAGTTGGATGATTTGAAGAATGAGACTGTCGTTATTCTTTGTCAATTAGAGATGTATTTTCCTCCTTTATTTTTTGACATAATGATTCACTTAATTATTCATCTAGTAAGGAGATCAGGTTGTGTGGTTCCTTTTGTTACGGTGAATGTATCCGATTTAGTGATACATGAAGGTCTTAAAAGGTTACACCAAGAATCAATATCGACCAAAAGCATCCATTGTTGAAAGGTACATTGTTGAAGAATGTATTGAGTTTTGTTTTGAGTACATTGAAACAATCAAACCTATTGAGCTTCCTCAAACTTGTCATCACTATAGACGAGGAGGTAAGGGTACACAAGGTTACAATGTTGTAACTATGAGTCAACAGGAGGTCTCATAAGCACATCTGTGCATATATTAAATAACACACAAGAGGTTCTTCCATACATACATAGTTGCAAATAACTTTTGATGGTTACTCACCCAAAAATAAACATGATGAAGGTGTTGCAATAGCATAATAGAAGTTTCATAAACTGGTTTCAAGAAACAATCCTCCTTGATGACAGTGCTTCTAAAACATTAAGACTGTTAGCTGTTTGGCCAAATCTCAATATTCCCACTTGGAAAGGATATGATATCAACAACTATTCCTTCTACACAAAGTCATAGGACGATAAAAGTAGAGTGAAGAATAGTGGGGTTAGTCTTCACGTTGATTTTGAACACTTTTGTAGTGCATCAGATAAGAACCCAATTCGAGCATCTATGCCTTACTTTGGAGTCATTGCAGAAATCTGGAAGCTTGATTATAGTGAATTCAAAGTGTCTATTTTTAAGTGTAAGTGGGTTAATGGAAATACCGGTGTGCATAAAGATGAAATGAGATTTACTTTGGTAGACCTACATAAGGTCGGCTACTAGAACGAGCCTTTCATCAAGGCTGAACAAGAAAAATAGGTGTTTAATGTCCAAGATTCGTATGACTCAAGATGGTTAGTGGTTCTACAAGGAAGAACAAGTGGTACCAGCACCAAAATGATGATTCAACACTTGATATTTGTGAGACTCTTTCTTTCTCCACATGCATGCCTTCCATAATTGAACAACATGAATTGGATGATGTACACACAAATCGTAATGATCATGATGAAGGCTTATTGGAGAACATTCCTACGTAACTACGTTATATAAAAGTAATGTTTATGATATCACATAATATGCAATCAAATTTTCAAATTTGCATATTTACGCTTTATTACTTTTGTATATTTGCAATTGATGTTAATTTTAAATTTGTTTTATTTGCACAGAGTCATGGCAACACCACCAAGGTCCCCTCCCCATTCATCAAATCCTTTGAAGTGTATGTCGAGGAGGACTAGACAATCCACTCAACTCAAAAGCTTGATGGTTAGAGACATGGATCAGTCTAGGCCAGTGGTTAATGTCAATCCTTTGACTGGGAGAGGTTTAGGCCCACAGAAAGAGAAGTTCCATAACTATTTGGAGTTGGTAGCTCAAGAAAAGATTCATATTGTCCATCCTAATTGGAAAGTTGTACCGGAATCTCTAAAGAATATAATATGGGATGACAAATTTTGATATGTCCACTGAACTATTTGAGTTTTTGAATTTGTTTTATTTAAGTTAAAAGGTTGTCTTTTTTTTTTTTTTTTACTCTCACATAACAATTTCTGATGTAGGGAAAATTTGATATTCTAGAAGCATGTAATGCCAAGAACAAGGTGATGTCATCGATGGTCACAAGGAGGGTCAACTTGATCAGACTCCTTGTGACCAAACTCCTTGTTTAAAGTATGGTCTAGATCCAAGGTTGGGATGAATTTTCCGTAAGCCACAAAACCCCAACTTGGCAGGTTAGATGTGCATGTACTTTTCTTTAAATTGAAATTAAAATTTATAATTTTTTATTAATTTGTTGAATTATTATGTAATTTATCATAGAGAAAAAGAAAAAAGGAATAGGAAATTCAAACATACAATGACTGTCCACACTTATTATCTCGTGAGGGTTATGAGTTGCTTGAGAAGTATCTTAGGGAGGATAAAAGGAAGAAAAGACAAGAGGACGCAATGCTGACTGAGGATTCAACAATGATCGTTGACCCTCCATTTCCCATTGAAATACACATGAAGTGGAAGTTGGCCAGCACAAAGTGATATGGGCATATGACATCTAAGATGACACAAGAAATTTCTAATAAAATTATGAGTTCATTTTCAGTTTCACATGAATTTTATATAATAAGAACATCATCTGATTAATGTACATGCCATGTTTGTTATAGGACTCGTTACAAGAACAGACGACATAGGGAAGCTTTGTTCCCCATGGTCATGAGGATATACTTAATACTACCATTGGGAGACTAGAGCACCCAAGTCATGTTCGTGCTGCAGGAGGTGGTGTGATAATCAGCCAATATTGGGGACATCACTACTACATAAAAGGTCTTTTAAGACGGTTCTAGAAGGCCTTCAAAGACGGTTCTACACCTGTCCTTGATTCAGGCGCCTTTGAAAGTTCACACTTTCTAAGATGGTTAATAGACATCTTTGATGGCTTTTTTATTTTTTTATTTTATTTTTTTTATTTTCTAAGACGGGTGTTGCTTGAACCGTCTTAGATAGGGTACCAAACAAAGACGGTCATGTGCGGAGACCGTTTTTGATGGTTTTTTAATTTTTTTTTGATTTTCTAAGACAGGTGTTTCTTGAACCGTCTTAGATAGGGTACCAAACAAAGACGGTCATGGGGGAGACCGTCTTTGATTGCTTTTATTTTTTTTTATAAATTTTTTTTAACTTTCTAAGACGGTGTAGCGGGAACTGTCTTAGATTGGGTATCAAACAAAAACGGTCATGGGGGAGACCGTCTTTGATTGCTTTGTTTTTTTTTTTTTTAATTTTTTTAAGGTTTCTAAGACGGGTGTAACTGGAACCGTCTTAGATTGGGTACCAAACGAAGATGGTCATGGGGAGACCGTCTTTGATTGCTTTGTTGTTTTTTTTTTTTTTAAGTTTCTAAGATGGGTGTAGCTGGAACCGTCTTAGATTGGGTACCAAACAAAGACGGTCATATGGTAGACCGTCTTTGATTGCTTTTTTTTTTTTTTAATTTTTTTTTAAAGTTTCTAAGACGGGTGCGTTCAAAATCGTCTTAGATTGGTATTTTTTACTTTTTTTTTGGAAATTTTCTTTTTACGTTTTACCATTGATGACCATCTTACAATCGCGTTTTCGTTTAATGGTAAATGCTGTAAAAGGAATCATTAATGCGAAAACTAATACATGAATAAAAAGTAACAATTGCTTTATATTTGAATAATAACATTAATATTTACAAAATTTGAACTACAAACCAATGGATCCTGTTGTCCTTCTTTCAAACAATCATCTTACGAATTATTTGTCAATAATACACTCATTTGTGAATACATCCATAACACATCTCACATGATCATCCAAATAACACATAAGGGGTTTTTTTGGACCAGTCAAGAAGTAGATTATCATTAAAATTTGATAAGGTGGATCTTCTTACACCATGGTCCTGATCAAAATCATTCACCTATGCCACATGATCCATAAATTCGTTGCTCATACTCAACACAATCAAAACCTGTCCAATTCAGTTAAATTAAGAGAATACCAACATGTCAATAATGACTAACTCAACGAACATACGTGAATAATGTTCATCCTACAATCATTGAATAACAATCTATAAGAAAAACCAATCCAAAACTTATAACCTATTAGTTTACTTCTATTATTTTATGTACCTACCTAGTTTTACATGCATGATTTTGTTGTATTCATGAAAGAAAAAATAACTTGAGGATCAACAGAACAACCATGGAATTCATAACTGTGCACGTGATACATTACTAAAGTAATTTACTTCATCAGATCTTTATGCATTGAATATCTTCAAATCATATAATTTTGTTCTTCCAAGGAAGTGTACTTACCAGACAAGGAAGAGAACTTCTGCATTTGTGTTCATATTTGACACAGCAAGGTTTACATCTTTCGGAAAAATATCAAGAAAGATACATGAGGCAGCATGCCATGTCCTTGACATCTGTTGGATGACACTTGACCTTCATGCTTCATGTGTTGGATGACACTGACAGTTCTGGTCATGGTAGTCCTTCGCATGATTTTGGGAAAGGGAGATAACAAATCAATTATTTTAAGAAACATTACTTTTATAGACAGCAGAAGGGATACCATTGAAGCTAAAGCTAAAACTAACTATTTATGGTTGATTCCTACAAATATTGTGCAACTGCCATGGGTATGTTCTGAATCAAGAAAATAATTATAACCAAATCCATGTTACAAATTAGTAATGAAAAGGAATTTACAATTCACCTGTTTTGATGATGGCAGACATCTTGCAATTACAAGATAAAGACTGCTAATAAGTCAATAGTTGAAATCAGGACCGTTTAAAAGAGCCTCTTCTGATGTATAATCAAATATCACAACACAAATGCTTGAAACCATCACCATACATCAGTATTTTCTACAAACAATGTTTCAATAACAAAGTTAAGATACATGTTTTAATCCATACTATCAATTCAATATAAAAATTAAAAAGCAGATACACAATGACAAATTATTGTTAAAATCAACAGTACAAGGATTAGTCAACAGTCAGCAACATTCATAAAATTTCCATGGTTAAATGTTTGTAAGCATTGCATAAGTATTTAATTCCATCTATTAGGATTTTCCCAATTTTTAAAACTCATAATTTTGTCATGGTACCTGATCACACGTGATAAACACTATACCAAGCACAACCACATGAAATAGTAAGAAAAGATTAAAGTTTTTCCAAACTTCAATGGAACTTCAACCTTCTTTTCTTTTTAGATTTGGTGCAGAAGAAAGACTCAACAGAAACTAGAAATCAGGAAGGGTGTTTATAGAGCATCATCTAACATTTCAATGGCAGCACTAGGGAACTTCCAAGTTTTACATATGAACAGTTATATAGAGTTGCTCCTGCCTTAAAGTTTGAACATGCAGAAGATTTCTAATGTAAAATATCTTCAATTAGAAACAGGGTACATTAATCTGTCTTCCTTTGTCTCAAGTTCTTGACGATGGGTGAAATAAACATCACATTAGGTACATGTCATCTGTCTAACAAAACTCAGTTTCATATATAAATTAACCAAAGAGGTTATTTTATATACAGAAGCGCTATCCTACTCCATTAGCCTATGATATTATACCAAGTTCAAAATTAGATTAAAGAAAATGAAAACTGTTACTCTTTATGTAATTCTAAAATGAATGGTATATTCTTTTGAAGTGTACCTTCCAAATAGTTGTCCCTAAGACTAAAAGGTGGGGAAGAGTATATATGTATAGGGAGATTAATCCTAATATTTACTAGCTATAATGTTGCTGTCAAAATTTTAGTTAACAAAGAGAACTAAGTTAAAAAAAATAGTAGAAATTAAAATAAGAAAATAATATCATAATCTCCAAACTCTCTCAAGCTAATAGAGATTGAGATCTATCATTCCCGGCGTGCAGGGAAGATCTTAGAAATGCTCTGTGGCCAATCCCTTGGTTGATATATATATATATATATATATATATATATATATATATATATATATATATGCCACTTTGCAGCAAAAAGGGACATGTTGGAATAACAAATAATAGTTAAGAACTATATTCTGCAGGATCATATACTTAATAATATATATGACTGATCTCCATAAAAGTTAAAATATTGATTGTTTTAGTTTGTCTGTCAAGCATCCTAATACAGTTCAAATACACTGATAAAATTGTGTATAGTCATGTAGTGTCACTAGTGTGTTGTGTGCCTATCAAGGAAATTTTTTTTTTGGTTGGCTAAAAGATAATATGTATTACTGCCTATCAAGGAAGGGTCATGAAATCTTAACTATCGGCTGAGATTCCCATGTATTCCATGTTACCAACAGTCATTTAATAATAATTGACAACCAGCTGACATTAGAGTCTGGAGACAATATTATAGGTTCTGGGTAACAGCTTTATTTATATTTATTTTTTGATTATGCAACTCATCACCTTATATTATATATAGAGTAACTGTGCATGGATTGTTTTTTCTTGTGCAGTCGTAGGACTGCTACTGTGCTCTGCATCTGATGAAAACCATTATATAAATTTTTGCATAAATTCATATCAAACTTAGTACAATGTGTAATATTGGCTTACCATTCCAGGAGGACCAGAGAAGTGGATAGCATTTGAGAGGCTCTGATACTGCAGTTGCTGAAACCTGCATGAAGGTCAATTTCACTACACAAAGCATAAATGCTTAACACTAAGCGTGTATACAGGAGAATATACATACTCTTACAAAATTCTATGACTGAATTTGGTTCTTGCAAGCTCTAGATATTTCTTCTCAGAAAGCTGATGAAGATAATGTGAAAGTATAACACAATACTGTGAATGATGTGGCCAAAGAGACGGTCCTGGAGTATAACAAAACTACAACCGATTACACCAAGGTGTCAGTACCTTAAAGGTGACCCTACCGTGCACAGGTCTAAATTTCCAAGAATTTTTATTGTAAAAAGTGTGCTTGGCCGACAAAGGAATCACATTAAATAGTAGTCAGTATGGACCAGTTTTCTATCCTGGGATTTTTCTAGATGATAAACACAAGTACGCAAGCACTTCATGCCATATTCAACCAGCAATAGATGACTCAAAAAGTACAATTTGTAGAAGGATAGAATTCAATCATTCTGATGCCTTGTCCTCTGCATATGCTATACTCCACATAAAATATATTCACCAATGGTACTGATCACTAATGAGAAGAAAAACTAGTGATCTGCCACTGCAACTATGCTAAAGATAATGATAGCCATCCACAAAAAATAAAAATTAGATTTTAGAAATAGCATAGTGTAAACAATATAATTAGTGTGTATTTGGTTCAAGCCTATTTGGAGAAATAATTGTTTTCTTTTCAAAAATTCCCGAGTTTTAAAAAGAATAATTATTTCTTCTGAAAAAGCATTACCAAAGATGCATTTAGAATGTAGCCCAACCTGTCAATTTTTTCCTTTAGTGCAGGATCGATCCCATCATCTATATCTCCATCATCGAACTCTCTATTATGAGCAAAAACATCTTCTGTATGCGAATTTGAGGTCTCAGCAATTCTATCAGCTTCGACACTTTGGTGTCTGATATTTTGACCATTTACTTCCTATCACAAGATAAAAAAATGTAACACTTACATCTTGTATGATAAATAATTGACTTTTTTCATTAAAAAAAAGTAGAACACATTATTTAGAACAGCCTTGTTCACTTCAGAAGCTTCCTTCAGAGAAGAGTTCTTCTGTTATTGCTCTTTTTTTCTTCTAGTTTTCTTTTTATTCTTAGAAGTTTTAACTTCCTTTGGATCTTTGAAAAAATTCTTCACCATTAGTTAGGCATTCAAGGGAATTAAACCAGAAAATAAATTCAAAAAGATACAGCTCACAAAATATTTCTACCCAAAAGAATTATAAAACAGCTCTAGAATGAGACAAGTAAAAGCTATAAGACATGAGTGACAAGGATTATCAAGAACCATGCTATGGACGTAATAGCATACTAGGTAGTGATGCCATACATTTGTCATGTTATGACTAATGGTCAATTCTAAAGTTCTCAATACTCATCATCATTAATATCTTCTTCCCTATTATATAATTTACGATAAATAACACTAACCACCCTTGAGTTTTATCCAATCAACACTAATTAAATCCTATTTTTCCTTCAAAATTGCACTCCCCCCAATGACTAAACAGCATCAAACACTTGTTACTCTCTGTTAATAGGAAATAGATATTAGCACTGGCTTTGGCAGTGCTACTTCAATTCAATGAGTAATATTGAGGAGACTAGGGATAATCTATTTTCTACAAATAATGGTTCTCCAAAATTTAGAAACACTATCATCATCAATTATAAAGCACCCATGTTCGATATTTATCTAATTGACTGTATACTAAGTCAACCACTAGGCTCATCAGTAGGTTTAGCAGAACAATGTCATGTGGTTCACAGATAATATAAGATAGAAAGACTTCAAATAGGGATGAGCCGATATATTTCACCAATCTACAGAAAGAAGCAGGAAGTAAACTCAAGAAAAAAACAGGGATAAAAATGCTTTACCGCCATCATTTCCATTAATAAAAGACAAAAGGTCATCAATTGAACGTTCATCTGCATGTTCTTCAACTTCAACAATCTACAATTTAGGACATGAGAAGAGATAAATATCTCTTGGCAGCAAAAGTTCAATTTAATTACTTCCTTTTATGCATTAGTCCCACTCGCTTTCTCAGTCTCATTACTGAAACCAGGAAAATTAGAGAGAACAAATGCAGACAATATGGCAGGCAACACCAGCCACTCTTCCTTGATCTGTTCACCAAACAAACAAATTTTGAAACAGACACAAACTAGTGATGTTATGTATGAAGAAGATTAATCAATAAGTGGTGCTTTTTGCTGAACTAGTACAAACAATACCTCCAGAAATTCATATGCCAAATCCATCAAAGGCACTGCTTCTTCCATAAGGATGTTTTTTAGGGAATTCTACTGCTGTCCTGAAGCAATTTGTTTCTTCATTTTGGTAGTATCTAGTTCCATACTCCAATTTTCTACCTGGAAAAATAATCACCTGGGAGAATACACAAATGTTAGGATGAACTGAATATAATATTGAACCTTAGATGAATGCATCTCGAACACAAGTCCCACATGAATTGTGAGTGATAAACTCTTCACTAGGTAATAGATTTAGGAATATAAAGACAAGAATAACATGGTTACCTTCCGAGTGCCTGTGAGTTCAAATACATGTTTATCCTTGTCGCTGGTCTTCTTAATCTGTAACATCCAGTCAGAGTTCATCATAGATATCGAGTGTTCCTTTTAACTCTGCAAGAAGATGAGTTTCACCATATGCAGTCATGCCTTTTGTTACTTGAGGAGCAATTAATAGTGAGTCTAAACCATTTCAATAGTATAGTCATTGGCATACACATGATAAACACTTACACAATTTTGAGGCAATTGTGAGGCCAAAAATAATTTGAAGAAAAGAAGAATATGCAAAACTTTCACCAAAATATAGGTGAAGCCAAATATTTATGCATATCAAAAGTAAGTGTGTTTACCTCCAGGCCACTCAATGAAAAGGAAATCAAATAACCTCATGCAGATAAATATGACCAACAAGTCAAGCAACTGTTTCAGAGAAAGTTGCACAAGGTTCTGTCAAAGTGGTGTGAACCTACCTTGTTTGTAGCTACAATTGGCAATATATTCGAACCTTATGGTTGTTTCATCCATTGAAATGAGGTAGCATCAGCACTATCACAATCTCCGCCTAAACAATGACCTGAAAAGTAGTTTCATGTGCCAAACAAAAACACAACACATATATATGTTGGGTTATGAAGAGTAAATGAAAAAAAAAAAACCAGGCACTTTGCTAGTATTCCATTAAATCCCTTTAACTTGGGAACAATGTCTACAATATATAATAAATGCGAAGGTGAGATATTTTACAAAAACCCGTACGACATACAAAACAGCCTACATTGATTTCTTTTTTGATTCTAACAAAAATGATGCCCATTTTCTCCTCAAAGTTGTTATGGTCTCCATGTCTAACGTTGTGCCATCACTAAACCACTGCAACAATAAGTCATTAACCAAAATCATTCGTTTACATTTATAGTATGGAACCATTTAACAAATTCAAGTAAACATTAAATTGTGTTCAACTAGTTATACCTTGGTCCATTCATTCTTCAAACCCCCACTCACTATGTTCCACATCCAGTGCATTACTTAATATCCACATTCAAAGCCTCCATTTTGCACATGGCTCTAAATATCGGTACATTTAAATGTAAATTTGACATTTGCAAGTAGAGTAGGACAACACAATATGCATGAAGGTCAACTAAATGTCTAACCTTGACTTCAATCCAGTTTGGTGTAGATGCATTACATTTACCACCGACACTCGTATTCAAACCCTTAAGTGAACTAATTTATGAAATGCAACATACATTTGGGTTAACACATGAATTTTAGGTTGTAGGGATAACTTCGGAGAGGTTATGCGAAAATATTAAATTTTCGTACAACTTACTTGTTAAGAACAGCTTTGATGTGAATATCTGGCTTCTTCCGCAATGAAGAAAACCACACAACTGTTTGAGTCACCGAACAAAGAACAAAAAACTGCCAATGTGCGCTGCATTTTATATATATTAGGAACCAAAAATAAAAAACTACACTTATCCTTTATATGTCATTAGTTTCATACTTATTCAAATAAGCTCCTAGGTACACCTCTCTTTGTGATTCCTTTACCCATGTTTGAATGTATTGTTGATATTCTAACCGTCTGTCCTTTGCATTATGTATCATTTGAGGCTCCAGGAACCCATACACTGAACTATAACCCAACAATGTACTCCACTGATCCAGAAACCTATTATTCACATTTGAAGTTAAATTTAAATTGTTAAACATTGATATCACGCTGTCGACACGCACCAAAACAATTTAACTACGTTAATTCTGTAGCACAGGATTAACCTAGGTCGACTCAGAGACACAATCAATATGGTTCTAGCTTCAATTTACAAATAAAAGTGAGGGGAGAATTTTATCAAACAGTTTGTGTGCGTAAATAAAACTTGCAAAATCATAAACTAAAATTAAAAAGCAACACAAAAACTAACAGAATTCAAAAGAAGTAATGTAAAACAGAATTAAAGCATCAATCCAATTCACCTCACCAAGCAATTCGAATCATCATTGTTCTCAGAAATTTATCCTATTATGAAAGTTCATTCAATCTTATTAAAAGCAACTCAATCGACTTAACCCCTAAATTGATTGAAACCACAACCCTAACTGAAATATCATCCAATTAATCTATGATTAATATTTGAAATTAGGAAATGAATCCATAACCTAATCCGTTTTCAATCCTAAACGCATTCATAATCATGAAAACAGAATAGCAATTGAAGAAGAAGATGAACATTCACATAGGATTTGAAATACTAAACTAGAACTCAAATTCTCCTTGTGCTTGGGTTGGATCCTTGGATTGATTGAGGATTTAGCCTTCCATGATCATCATCAGTGAAAGCCCCATGGAATTATTGCACGAGAATGGAAGAGCAGAAAAACGAAAATGAAGAACACTGAAGAACAAGCAAGAACAGTTGAGAGAAAATGAAGAACAAGGGTTTGATTCTAAAAACTAAAGGAAAGAAATAAAAACTTGTTTATTGAAATGTAAAGAGTGCTGTCCAAGTTTCACTAAAGTCACTAATATATGTAGTGACTGAGTTCTGAAAATAAAATGGGCCACAAACAAACCCAACAATCTAATTATTTGCTATTTACAACCATGAAAGTCAAATTAGCAGCCCAAAATTACAAGTGCAGAGGTGCTAACTGTGAAGCTTAAAATGACCCTCTAAATGACAGAATTGGCCTAGGGCTATTTTCAGCAAACTTGTAGATCTTTTCTTTATCTTTCCAGGGACTCCTAGAATGCTCCATTCGGAGATTGGTAGCACTTTATAGGCCCTGCACAAGCCAGATACGTCAAGTGAGCAAAAATCCGAAAATACGCAACAATTAGCAATTAAGCCCACTTACTTGCCTAGGCCCAAAACTGAATTAGAATTGGAAAATAAAGGTCCAAGAGAGGTCAAATAAACTAAGAAGGATAGAAAAATATTCAACTAAAAGCACTGAGGGGAGCCAAAGTGTTCTCCAAGATAGACCTGAGATCCGGATATCATCAGATTCGGATTAAGCCTGCAGACATACCTAAGACAGCCTTTCGGTCTAGGTATGGTCACTTTGAGTATCAGGTCATTCCTTTTGGTCTGATGAATGCCCTATCAGTGTTCATGGACTATATGAACAGGGTATTCAGACCTTTCTTGGATCAGTTTATGGTGGTGTTCATCGATGACATTCTGATCTATTCCAAGACGGAGACAGAGCATGCTGAGCATCTCAGGAAAGTCCTTCAGATTTTGAGGGATAAGCAATTGTATGCTAAGTTGGCCATGTGTGAGTTTTGGCTGACAGAGGTGAAATTTCTTGGTCATGTGATCTTAGCAGCTGGTGTATCAGTGGATCCCAGCAAGATAGAGGCAGTAATGTCCTGGGAGAGGCCCAAGGACGTGTCTGAGATCCGAAGCTTCCTGGGATTGGCCGGCTATTACAGGAGGTTCATTCAGGGATTTTCTTGTTGATATCAATTGAAGCCAAGCATCATTGATCAAGATTCAAGCAAGCTTCAAAGTGTTTTGTGCTTTCAAACATGACCAAAGGCTAAAGAACATGGGAAGCTTTGAAGAAACAATTTGATTAATTGTAAAAGGAGGATATGATCTGATAATCCATATGTGCATTGCATGTCATTCATTATTCATTCATTTAGGATCTTTAGATTACATGTATTGATCAAAGGCAAGCAAGGAAAAAGTCAAGAACTTAAGGAAAAATCAAGTTATACTGAAGTAATCGATTACTCAGTGAGTGAAATTGATTATTTTGTTCTTCGTCCTTTGAAAACAAAACATGAACAAAGTAATCGATTACACAACGGAATAATCGATTACTTAGGCTAAAACATGAAATATGCATCATTCGGACTTAATCGATTACAACATTTGGTAATCGATTACAAGTATGACTTGAAAAAGCCTGACCTACGGAAATAATTGATTACACATCGGTTTAATCGATTACATAGTACATTTCAGAAAATAGGGTCTTTCGGGCTTAATCGATTACAACATTTGGTAATCGATTACATAGTTCATTTCAGAAAAGAGGGTCACTCAGGATTAATCGATTACACATCGGAATAATCGATTATTTAGTTCATAACCAAAATCCAGAAAGTCTCAAGAACGTTTTAATCGATTACATCTTGAATTCATCGATTACAAATGGTAAATAATCGATTACAGGAGCGTGTTTAATCGATTATTATTAGTTAAATTCTGTTATAAATAGAGCCTCTTATGCTGAGGTTAAAAAGCTTTTACAGTTGTTGAAATTTACGAAGTCAAAAGCATTGATACACGTTCTGAGCCTTCATTAGTGAATTTCTCTCTGTTCTAAACACATTAACTTCACAAAATTCACATGGGTTGTTGAATCAAGAAAGTGAAGTCTCATCATTCACTCAAGGCATAGGGAAAGGTTTGCATATGTTTGTATGATCATTCAATCAACCTGAGATTCATTCACTTTGCATTCATTCTTGGATTATCAGGTGATATCTTTCCTTACCTTTTGTTGATGTAAACTGTTAATTGATTCTTTGTAAGTTTGGTCTATTGTAAATTGGGTTTCTTGCAAGAGGAGATAGGGTTTCTCCAAGTGTAACTGAGTAGTGTTCTCAGTGAGGATGTGCTTCTAAGGGTCTAATAGGGTTTTAGATCTCTGAACTTCTTCTAAGGTTGAAGGAGAGAAGTTTGTATTGCTTGTAAGAAAAATATTTGCAATAGTAGAACTCTACTTTAGTGTTGAGTAGAAGAAACTGGATGTAGCTTTATAGGTTTTGAGGTGAACCAGTATAAATCATTTGTCTTGATTTATCTCTAACTCTCTTGGTTATATTTCTGTTGTTTGAATTCATCTTGATGGTATTTCAAGTCTTGGATTGATAATTGGATAAAGATTGTTCAAGTATTTTGTGATAAAGATTCTAAGGGCAAAAGAACTCTGATTTGTTTTTGAAAAACTCTGTTTTATTCTTTGAGAAAATTTTAAATTACCAAGACTAACCAATTCACCCCCCTCTTGGTTAAGTGTGAAGTGTTTCATATTTTCCACATTTCTCAGTTGGTGATACCTCTGACTCGACTCACACGGAAGGGGGTCCCATTTGTTTGGACTTATGAGTGCGAGCAGTGCTTCGAGGAGCTGAAGGAGCGGTTGACCACAGCTCCAGTGTTGACTCTTCCAGACCCTAAAGGAACCTTTGAGGTATTCTGTGATGTGTCCCAGAAGGGGCTTGAATGTGTGTTGATGCAGGATAAGAAGGTGGTTGCCTACGCTTCCAGGCAACTGAAACCTCATGAAGAGTCATATCTTACTCATGATTTGGAGTTGGCAGCTGTGGTGTTTGCTCTGAAGATTTAGAGGCACGATTTATATGGTGCCAAGCTGATAGTATTCAGTGACCACAAGAGTCTCAGGTACCTCTTTGACCAGAAAAAGTTGAATATGAGACAGAGGCGTTGGATGGAGTTCTTGAAGGACTATGATTTCGAGTTGAGATACCATCCAGGCAAGGCCAATGTGGTTGCTGATGCTTTGAGCAGGAAGAATGTAACTGCCACCTGATTGATGATCTCTGATTGCAAGCTGATAGAGCAATTCAGAGACATGCACCTGACGGTGACAATAGGTGCTCATGGTCTTGAGTTAAGCAGAACCAAGGTAGATAATAAATTGATCAGGAGGATCCGAGAAGCTGATAGAGTGCTTTTAGTTGAGTATTTTTCTATCCTTCTTAGCTTATTTGACCTCTCTTGGACCTTTATTTTCCTATTCTAATTCAGGTTTTGGCTTAGGCAAGTAAGTGGGCTTAATTGCTAATTGTTGCGTATTTTCGGATTTTTGGCTCACTTGACGTATCTGACTTGTCCAGGACCTATAGGGTGCTACCGATCTCTGAATGGAGCATTGTAGGAGTCCCTGGAAAGATAACGAAAAGATCTACAAGTTTGCTAGAAATAGCCCAAGGCCAATTCTGTCATTTAGAGGGTCATTTTAAGCTTTGAAGTTAGCACCTCTGCACTTGTAATTTTGGGCTGCGAATTTGACTTTCATGGTTGTAAATAGCAAATAATTAGATTGTTGGGCTTGTTTGTGGCCCATTTTATTTTCAGAACTTAGTCACTATATGTATTAGTGACTTAGTGAAACTTGGACAGCACACTTACAATTCAATAAACAAGTTTTACATTTCTTTTCTTTAGTTTTTAG
>PYAF01006119.1:582757-603043 GCA_007407185.1 Glycine tomentella
TAATATGGACTGTATTATGGATTGTAATAATTGTACCGTGGTGAGGACAAATAGTTTATGCTACAAATCAATCATTTGAAGTAAGGAAGAAAAGAATTTTTCGAGAAAAATTTATAACTAAAATCATTCTAATACAAAGTGGACACATAATTTTAATTAAAATCAATCGAGCACGAGAGAGTCATGAGAGGCGTTACAAGGCTTCTGATTTAAGAAGCCTCAATCATAATTTTGTGGTTTTCATCAATTTTGGATATAATAGAGGTGTTAGAAGGAGTACATTAGAGAGTGTATTGCTAACATATATTTCTCTATCCCCATTTGAATGCATAAAACAATTTTAGTAAACTATCCCATACTCATGATTGTGGTCTAGTTGGAATTTCTTGTTACCTTCTTGTTGTATATTGTGTTGCAGTTGTTTGATCCTCAGGCTCAGTTGTGGAGGTTTCAATTAATAGTGACTTGGGAACCTTCAATCTCTTGGAGGTAGCTTGGACTATTGATTTTGTTTCTCCAACCTTCAAAGGTTATGACTTGTGAATATTAATCTCCTCCAACTTCTTCATCACCCAGGATCAGCAAACTGGAAGTGATTTAAATAGTAAGATGCCCTTGAATCTGATCCCCAATTTGTTACAGGAAAAAAAAAACATCATTTGAAGAGAAAGAATAAAAAATCAACTAAAAAAATATCCAAAATCAGGTTAAATTTAAAACAATATCAAAATTCAACACAATCACCTGACACCTGCTTTGTTCATTTTGGGAATGAAAATCAATAGATCACAGTATGTTACTTCCAGGTTCCTACTCCTCAAACAAAATAAAAAACAAAAGAATATTTAAGCTCTTTCAAAAAAAGTGTTGAACTAAAATAGCAAGTCCATATTTTTATCACCAAATCCATACTCCATTCGAATATTAAATTATATTTCCTTTTCTTTACAGAAATGGTTCCTTGACTAAGGATTGGGGTAGACATCATAAACAAATGAGGAATATATATATATATATATATATATTGTTGAATATAGGGAGAGCAATAAGAAGATCAAGTCAAGGATGAAGCATGTGCCTAAGAAGAAAGTTTTAGCTTTTCACATGCCAAGGCATTTGTAGTTTGTTAAGTGTTTAAGAGGTTTATCTTATGATACTTGTATTGCATAAACATGATCATTGACATGCATACATGATTTTGTTAAAGCATAAAAGATTTCATAAAGAAATTGATTTCTCATGATTGAGTTTTGGAAAAATCTTTTTACACTGCTTTAATCGATTACATAAGAATATAATTGATTAAACCTTTTGTTTTAAATCTGGAAAAGCCATGAGGAACATTGTAATCAATTACCATGATATAGTAATTGATTACATAGCACAAAATAAAAATCATATTTCCATGTTTTAATCGTTTACCATGATATCGTAATCGGTTACTGAAGTTCATTTTTTTATGTGCTTGACTGACTTAATTGATTACCACATTCTATAATCGATTACAGAAGCTGATTTCAAAACCTGAGCTTATTTGCTTTAATCGATTACAACTTGGATTAATCGATTACTTTGTTCGTTATAAAACCTAGAATGAGCTATGAACATTTTAATCGATTATTTGGCAATTTAATCTATTACATATGCTATTTTAATCGATTGCTAGGCACGTTAATCGATGACATTCAGTTATAAATGTTTTCTAGAAAAAGTTGATGAGTCTTTTGTTTGAAAGAGAACTTGATTTTGCAAAATACCCATTTTTACAAAAGCTCTCAAAGTCTGAGAAGAGAATTTTTGAGTTACATTGATCTTGCTTCCGCCCAGATCTCATGCATCATTGATCATGTTGGTTTGAACAAGATTTCTCAAGAGTTTTTAAAAGAGAGCTGATTTCAAGAATTTCATTCATTCAACCTAAGATTGTTTGGTAACACTCATTCATTTATCTTCTGAGGATCATAAGATTGTATGTCTCTTAAACTCTTGTAGTGATTTGTTTGTTTACTTTTATTTCTTGTAAGTTCTTAGATCAAAAAGGGTCTTTAAAATAGAGTGGGTTTCTCTAGAGGGAAGAATAGAGTATTGTTCTCTGGTTCTTGATCATTAGAAGTCTGTAGGGTTTAGATTTTTATTTCTTTATCTAGGGTTGATAAAGGTGATCGGTTGTAAAAGCTTGTAAAGAACAGAATTTTGATTTAGTAGAACTCTAACCTAGTGTTGGTTGGAAGAAACTGGATGTAGCCTCTATGTTGAGAGGTGAACCAGTATAAGATCTTATGTTATCTCTATTTCTTAATCTCTTCTTGTTATCTTAATATGTGATTCTTTTGGTGAAATCTTTTATTACTCAACAACTGAAGTTTTTAGTAATTGTATTCTTGAATTGAGTGGTTTGATTGATTGAAGCATTCTTATTGTGATAAAGATCCTAAATTCGCTGCTTGTTTTAAAAAAATTAAAAGACTCTGTTTTAACCAATTCACCCCCTCTTGGTTATTGTGGGTATTCCTATTGTTTTTCATATATATATATATATATATATATATATATATATATCAATAAGCCATATGTGCTAAAGAAATATAGAAAATGCATGGAAGACTTTTGAATCTAGAATAAAGACTAATATGAGGAAATTATATATTATAATGAGTATAGGCAAATACCTATATGAGGAGGATTTGGGAGAGTGTGGGAAACAGAGAGGTAAGATAACAAGTGAAAATTGCATTTGGGTGTTGGAATTGGAAGCTAGGCATGATACAACATACAAATATTTTTATTAGTATTTAGGAATGCTCTTTAGTATTTTAAATAGAAAAAGACATTTCACAGAGTGGAATAAGGAACCTAAAGGTAGGGGTGAATAAGATATCCTCCATGTTAGCTATGAGGAAGATGAAGATATGAAATCAAGAAGAATGAAGAATGCAAATTTTGATGTTTTACATGCCTACTCAATTGATGGCATTTGTAATTTCTTGCTTAAGTTTGGTTCAAGTGGTTAAATTTTCATAATCCTCACTAATCTTGATTAATTCATGCATTCATACATACATTTTATCATGTTTAATCATATGGTAAAGTCATAAAGGCAATTAGATTTTTTATAAAAATTGTATTTCACTATTTTAATTGATTATATATATGATATAATTGATTAAATGCATGTGAATGGATCTGCATATTTGATAAGTGCCACATTTCAGTTAAATTCATGATAAAATATTAGCACTTATCTTTTGATTTCTTTCATTTAGCTTATAAATTTCCCAAAACCTAGTTAATTAGCACCTTATTCTTGTGCTTAAAGCGTTTCGGAAGATTAACCCAAATCATGTTGTGTATTTGATATATTCCAGGGATTTCCGAGGCTTCCGAAAGATCAAAGCAAGCAAGGAAGGTATACTTATCAAGCATGGGAAGTTCCACAAGCAAATTAGGCCCAGAAGCACCAAAGCCCAAAGGATTCTTCATTATTAAGTCATTAGCTCGCCCAGGCCACCATCCCTAATGTTATTTGGTCGCCCAGGCTAGCTCCAAGTCCCTAGAAGATCACATTAGCTCGCCCAGGCGAGCTCCTACAGGCAAAAATGGGCGCCTGGGCGAGTGAAGCATGCTGGTGCCCAAAATCTATAAATAGGCCACAGTTTGGAGAGCTTTGGCATGCTTTTTGGAGAGTTTTTCCTCCCTTTCTTGCTCTAAGCTTGTTCTTAGGTGTTAGGTGCTTAAATAGTAGTATTAAGTAGGTTAAGAAAGTGAGAGAAGTGAGGACTAACGTGGAAACTCTGCCGAAGAGAAGCGAGGATGGGAACGTTCAGCAACTCTTTCCGAGAGGAGGTTCTCTCCATGCTTGGCTAGCTTCTTAGAGGTTGAATATAGTCTTCTTAACCCTATACTTCTTTTAATATTCATGCATGAATCGTTCTATTTCTTATTGGTAGTTTCATTCTGCGCTTAAAGCTTGATCCTACTTGATCACTAGTATCACGAACTTAAATCCGAAGTGAGACTGGAAAGTAATCTTAGGGTTTTGAACTGAATGAAGTTACTCATTACGTTACGTTGCTAGGAATAGGGCATAACGTTTTGATTGCATATAAGCATGCGATTATAATTCTTAATGCTGGGATTTTTACTTAAATATGCGAGGAATCAATATGCGGTAAAATATCCTTAGAACTTGAATGCAAGGGATCGATTCAAGGTAACTTAGTGTGCATCAATAAAGAATAGACGATGATTTATGCATGGTAAATATTAATTGAATATAGAACGTTAAGAATGATGAAATCCAATCCCACTTTCTCATAAATATATTTTCATTTTCGTTAAGTTTAGTTATTTTACTTTACTTGCATCAACAAATGAAATACCGTTCAACCTACTTGTACATAACTATTGAACTGTTTAATTCTATTTGGATTAACTGAGCAAGCTCAAGTCCCTGTGGAGATGATCTTATAAATTACAAACTTACAACGATAAAACGGTACGCTTGCGGTGGAAAAAATCCTAACAATATTGCCTTATGAACATTTTAATCGATTACCATTGATTCATAATCGATTAAATGTGCTTAACACTAAAATACACGTTGTCTGTGATAATGGATTACTTCACGGAATAGTCGATTATCTGAATCTCCGCATATTTTGTAAAAACATTTTCATTTGGTTTAATCAATTACCAGATATTCGTAATCGATTAAATATGCATTGATGTGTTTTTCACATGGTCTGTGTTAATCGATTATTTGGAAATTTAATCGATTACACATGTGTATAAGAAAACTCAAGTCATCTGGAATTATCGATTATAAGATGACTTAATCGATTATTTTGTTCTTGACATTTTTCCAGATTCCTGATGCACACTTTAAGCGATTATCTGGTTAAAATAATCGATTACATCAGTTAAAATAATTGATTACCTTGATGAAATAATCGATTACAGTTAGTTAAGTCTGTTTTTTTACAAATAGAATAGCTTGCACCGAGTTTGCATATCAAGTATTTTGTGAAATATTTGTACAAGCCTTGAGAAAAATACTTTCTAGGGTTCTTAAATCACAAAGGAAAAAAAGAGAAGAGAAAATCAAAGATGCTAAGAGTCATGGCGTTTTACATGATTTTTTAGTCATTATTCACATGATGTGAAGAGTTGTTCAAGCTTTCTGGTTAAAGAAGTCATCAAGAAAGAGTATTTGCATACATTCTCAATTTGGTTAGATCATTCATTTCATTGAATTTAATGAGGATTATGAGGTGATATCTTTCTTGAACTATAAGCTTGGTTATTTTGTTTGATAATTGTGTTGTTTTTGTGTTGAATGTTCTTATAACAAATTGTAATCTTTAAAGCTTTTTCTAGAAGGGTTTCTAGAGGGTAGAACAGAGAGGGGATCTCTGGTTCTAGATCTTTTGAAAAGTCTATAGGTTTAGATTATGAATTTTGACTAGGAAGGGTAAAAGAATCATCGTAAGCTTGTAAAGAACTTATATTTGTTATAGTGGAACTCTGACCAAGGTTTGGTTAGAAGAAAATTGGATGTAGCCTCCGGGGTTGAGAGTTGAACCAGTATAAATCTTGTGTGATTTAATATTTCAGTTGATATTCATAGTATTCTTGAAGTATTAGTTTTGTTCATATCACAAGATTGGTCACAACACAAGAGAAATTTAACTGGTGAAGAAAAATTGTTTTCTTTGTTTTAAAAGATACGATCCTTCTTGAAAGTCTTTCGCTGTAACATTTTTTAAAGAAAATTTTAAAAACTCTAAGGAAAAACCAATTCATCCCCCTCTTGGTTATTTGTATAAGTGTTCATTATATTTTCAATTTGCATCAAGAGCTGGTTCTTGTAATTTGCTCGAAATCTTTCTAAAATCATTGACAATGAATATTAATCAAATAACTTTCAAATAGGGAGCCTCATTGAATAGACCACTTTTATTTGAAGGAGAACATTTTAACTTCTGGAAGAACAGAATGCAAATCTTTATCCAATCAAATGACCCAGGTGCTTGGAATTGTATTGAGAAAGGTCCTTTCATTCCTACCAAGATTGTTGATGGCAAAACAATACCAAAAGAATGGGATGAAATGTAAGAAATAGAAAAGAAAATGGTTCAATATGATTTCAAAGCAAAAAATATGATAACTTCTGCTTTATGTTTCGATGAATTTTTCAAGACTGTTAGGTGCAAAAGTGCTAAAGAAATGTGGGAATTACTTGAAGTTACACATGAAGGAACTGATGATGTGAGAAGATCAAGGAAACACACTCTCATTCATGAATATGAAATGTTCAAGATGAGAGATGATGAGAACATCTCACAGCTTCAAACTAGATTCATCCACATTGTGAATCACTTGCTTGGACTAGGAAAAACTTTTGGTGTAGAAGAGTTGAACATCAAAATTCTCAAATGTCTAACAAGGGATTGACAACCTAAAGTCACAACCATTAAAGAATCAAAGGATCTATCAAAGATGTCTATGGCATCTATGTCTGGTAAGCTTTTAGAATATGAGCTTGAATTATCTCAACTAACTCATGGTGAAGATGCAAATAAAAAAGCATAAGAGCATTGCATTAAAAGTTGCACCTTCAAAGATAGAAAAAAATGATAGTTAAAGTGAAGATGATGATGATGAGAATATGAATCTCATTGTAAGGAAGTTTTCCAAATTTCTAAGGAATAATAAGAGTAGAAAGCAACCATTTCAAAAGAAAAGAAATGACAACACCAACAAGAACAACAACTCCTCCTCAATCACTTGCTTTGAATGTGGAAAGCAAGGTCATATAAAGTTAGATTGTCCCTCATTATCAAAGAAGCCACAAGTTGAGAAGAGATCTATAAGGGAAAGAAATCCTAGAAAGGCCTACATTGCTTGGAAGGATAATGAATCAACAAGTTTTGAATCCTCTTCAGAAAAAGAAGTTGAAGCTCACCTATGTCTTACATCTACCATTAATGAAGAAGATGAATCATCAAGTATAGAATTAGAGGTAAATTCTGAATTTGAAAATGTAGTTGATGCTTTTCATGAGATGCATTTAGAAGCTCAAAAACTAGCAAAAGCAAACAGCAAGCTTAAGAGTGATCTAAGATGGCATGTATCCAAGCTTGCTGAATTGCAAGAAGAGCTTTGTAAATTGAAAGAAGATCATGACAAGCTTCTCTCAAGTTACAAAGAGAAAGGAAGTACATGTTCCTTAGCAAACTCTAAGGTTGATGAATACATTGAATTGCAAAAAGAATTTGATGATTATAAGCTGAGTAAAGGAAAAGAAAACATGTGCTTACAAACTAAAAATAGCTATTTGGTTGATTTGTTAAGAAAATATTACAAAGGCAAATGCAACTTAGATGAATTACTAAGTGTGCAAAAATTTGCTGGTGATACTTAAGGATTGGGATATAAACATGGAGCTAGAACCCAAAATAAGCTTGTGTTTGTACCACCAAAACATAAATATCATATGCAACATAATCAATCAAATACCTACAATAGATTTATTCAAGCTAGAACATCAAAATCTCTTGCAATTATTGTATGCTTAAAGATCACACATCATACAAGTGGTGAATGTATATGGGTTGAGAAAAGAAAGAAAGCAACTAACCCATTTGGACCCAACTTAAATTGGGGACCCTATTTCTCTCTTTGATTTGGTTTGTGCAGATGTGTCTTAGAGCAAAATCTTCAATTTGGTACCTAGATAGTGGATGCTCTAGACACATGACAGGAGACATATCCATGCTAACAGATGTTGTACTTGAAGAAAAAGGATATATTACATATGGGGACAATAACAAAGGCAGAATAATTCGGCAAGGCAATATTGGAGACAGCTTATCTACAAAAATCAAGGATGTGTTTTATGTTGAAGGGCTAAAACACAATTTACTTAGCATTAGTCAATTGTGTGATAAAGGTTTCAAAGTCACCTTCAACAATGAGACTTGCTTGATACATGATGGTAAAAATGGCAAAGTGGCACACATTGGTAAGAGGAAGGGTAATATCTATGTTTTGTCTATTGACCATGCATTCATACATAAAACTAATTGCTTGATGAGTAAAGTGAATGAAGCATGGTTATTGTAAGGACCCTCACCTTTGGCCAGGATTCTTTAGTTAAAAACCTGGTTTTATGTGTGGCACGGATAGCGCCAAACCCATTGGCTTTGGCGCTGATGGCGCCAAGACGACGCTGATGGCGCCAGAGGTTCGGCCAGTTCACGCTGATGGCGTGGTGATGGCGCTAGTGGCGTGGATAGGTCGAGAGGTTGGCGCGGATCGCGCCAGAAGTGCCCTGGAAAGCCTAAATCCTCTGGTTTTCCACGCGGACAGCGCCAGGAGCGGCGCTGATAACGCCATTTGGTCGAGGGAGTTGGTGCGGATGGCGCCAGTGTGGCGCGGATGGCGCCACAGGTTCTAGAAGCTGACGCTGGAGGCGCGGGTCTGGCGCTGGTGGCGCCAGTTGCACCGCCTTTGTGGCGCGGATCGCGCTAGACCTCAGGCAGGCTGAGTATTTAAGGGTCAAACGCGTTTTTGAAGGGAAAAACTATTCCCTCTTCTTTTCCACGACTCCAAACCTCCATTGATGACCTGCCAAGCTTCCTAGGACCTTGTATCTTGGCCTAAACACCTCCCTCTGACCTTGGACCTTGAGAGGAACCTTAGAAAGCTGTAATCCTTCGTCCTTTCTCTTAGAAACCCCTTTGGTGAGCAAATTCCTTACCTTCAGAGAAACCTCAGAAACGGCTGTTTGGTGAAGACCCGAGGCTTGGAAAGGACTCCAGAGCTCGAGGAAGCTGTCCTGTAGCCTTCTTGGTTGTCACTGAGGTAAGAAACTCGGGTTTCTGCGATTGATTTGGATTTGGGGGTTTCCTGTGAATAGTGACCCATCTGTGATAGAGCTAGAATTAGCTCTGGGTCCAGTTGGGAGATGTGTTTAGAATGATAGGAGGAGGAAGGATTAGCTTTCAGTTTGTGTTTTGGTGACTGTTGGTTTTGGCTCTAGGTGAGGGCATGTATGACTTGGACTGAGTCATTTGATATGAAACATGCCAGAGCCTTACAGATGGGCTTGTCGTGCCTGAGAGGGCCATGGTAACGATGTCCTGTGATATGAACCGTTCAAGCCCCGAGAAACCCTGAGAGTTTTGGTTGAGAGAGCTTTGATACTCACTGGTGATGGCTTGTGTTCAGTCTGGAATGACTCTGAGGCCATGGATAGATCTGTGATAGACCATTGAGGGTCAAAGGAAAGGCTTGTAGAGGATAAGTCTGATAAACCCTAGAGTAGATGACTCGGGTTGAGGGAAAGGAATGTGGTTCCTTCCCAGAGGCAGTTGAGGACTGCTAGATGAGCTTGTGCATGTTTGTATGCTTGTATGGTCTGTGATATGTGTGTTTGTATGCCTTGGTAGGGCTGGACACCGTGGGTGTCAGAGGAGCAGACCATCAGACGAGGCTAGAGCTGTGAGGCACGGCTAGCCAGGTAAGCTCATTGTTCTGGGGGTTTTCCCCTTATTCTGGTTTGCCACCCGAATGGGTGATGTATGATATATATATATATATGTATATATATGAGTATATATATATATAAGTGCATGTGTTCTGAGCCTGAGAGGCTGATGAACGGTGCTTTGAGTGAATCTCAGACCGTTCTGGATATTGGGAGCATGTGATGGCCTAGTGTGTGCTGGGCTGTAATGATGAACCCTAGGATAGACACTGAGACAGTGTGAGGGTTATTAGACACCTGATATGGCAGGTGTGAGGCCGTGGGCCTTTGAGGGAATGCAGATCATGAGATGGTCTGTGATGGAACCTAGAGGATACTGGATGAGTATCAGGCTAGTTGAGGTTCCCTAGCCAGAGGTAGAGTTTGAGGACTCCCTGGAATAGCTGAGATTCCTTGGGAGGTGCCACTGCTCTCCACCTAGTCCTAAGGACAGATGGAACTGTGTGGACGTTCCTCCTTAGGCAGTGATGTTGGAAGTCCTGAGTGGTTATCTCAGGCATGTGATTGGAAAGTCCTGGAGGTGATTGCCCTGTAAAGGAGGTTCTTTCCTAGGCAAGTGGTTATGAAAGTCCTGGAGGGTTTTCCCAGGCCAGATGATAGGCAGATATGTTGTATCTCTAAGAGAGGGCTTCCCGAGGGGGACTAGAGCCTAGGGCCTCTTAGATGAGCCATATCTATATTCTCAAAGTCCTGAGTTGAGGGATTCCTCAGGCAATGTTTGTATGGTTCAGAGGCGGTGCCTCTCTTGTGTGGATAGTGTCCGATGCGTGACACTGATAGTAGAGTACCTCTGTGAGACAGGCTATGAGAGCCAGGATGAGATACTGATGCCATGGTGATGGCTTTGATCTCTGATGGATGGCTGTGAGAGCCATGACGAGGTGGAATACCTCTGATGCTGAGAGCATCTAGTTATGGATGGCTGTGAGAGCCATGACGAGGTGGAATACCTCTGATGCTGAGAGCATCCTGTTATGGACCCAGATGGCTGGGATGTGTGGAAACTAGGATGATATCCTAGGTTTTGTATGTGTGAGCAAGGATGATATCCTTGGCTCTGTTTTTATGTTTAGTGTGTGCTTGGTGGTGAACCAGGGTCTGGGAGGATCTCTCAGAACCCTGAGTTTACTGAGATGTTTGTCTCATCCTGTGTGGGGTTTGTGGTTTTCAGGTGCTTCTTGAGGAGAGGAGCGACCTCAGGGCAGGAGGCCCTAGTGGACCTGATAGGCTGGATGGGAGGCTGCAGTAGAAGACCAGAGCAGAGCTTCAAGAGTTGAAGCTAGTCTTAGATCTCTGTGTAGTTGTAGGGTATGTGTATACCCATTTCTTGTACATATTATGATGTATGACCCATCTGTGGTCTTGTTTTGAGCATGTATATGTACAGATGTTGATGTTATATGTTCTTTGTTATGTGGTTTTTATATTCCATTCATAATGTAATCAAGATAAACAATTATATCGCTTCCGCACAGCATGTATTTAACGCTGATAGCGTGATATGGATATCATTGATGATAACATACCGGAGACGTCCGGGGTGTTACAGTTATGGCATAGACGAACATCACATATAAACATGCATCATCTCAACAAGTTAATTAGGACAGACTTAGTAATTGGTCTACCTAAGTTTAAGTTGGAAAATGACAAAATTTGTGAAGCATGTCAAAGAGGGAAGCAAACTAAAAACTCTTTTCAAAGTAAGAATATGATTTCTACTTCTAGACCTCTTGAATTGTTTCACATGGATTTATTTGGTCCCTCAAGAATCATGAGCTTAGGAGGAAATTATTATGGACTTGTTATAGTTGATGATTTCTCTAGATACACTTGGACATTGTTCATAAGATCCAAAAGCCAAGCATTCTCAGCTTTTAAGAAACTAGCCAAGGTAATTCAAAATGAAAAGGGCTGTAATATTGTTTCAATTAGGAGTGACCATGGTGGTGAATTCCAAAATGAACACTTTGAAAAGTTTTGTGAAGATTTTGGAATTAATCACAATTTTTCAGCTCCAAGAACACCACAACAAAATGGTGTTGTGGAGAGGAAAAATAGATCACTTGAAGAAGAAGCAAGGACTCTTCTAAATGAAACAAAATTACTTAAGCATTTTTAGGCAGATGCTGTGAGTACAGTTTGTTATACTCTTAACAGGATTCTCATAAGGCCTATTTTAAAGAAAACTCCTTATGAAATCTATAAAGGGAGGAAACCAAACATCTCTCACTTTAAGGCATTTGGTTGTAAATGCATTGTTTTAAACAATGGCAAAGATAACCTTGGTAAGTTTGACTCAAAAGCTTATGAGGCCATCTTTCTTGGATATTCCTTGCAAAGTAAGGCTTATAGGGTCTTTAACAAGAGAACCTTGTGTGTTGAAGAGTCTGTACATATAGTATGTGATGAAACTAACCCTTCTGAAGTAGAAGTTTTGAGTGATAATGATGCAGAAAACAAAGAAGAAAGACAGTAGTATGTAAAATATATGAGCACTTCACACTTAACCAAGAGAGGGGTGAATTGGTTAGACTTGATAATTTAAAAAATTTATTGAACAAAATCAGACATTTTCCCTTTATGGATCTTTATCACTTTAGTAACCAAGAATCTTTATCCAAAGATCAATCCAAAAGATGTAATGCTTCAAGAACCAAGTGGTAAATAAGAATTCACAAAGGAGACAATCAAATATGCAGAAAATAAATGAACACAAAAGAATTATACTGGTTCACTTCAAACACTATGAAGCTACATCCAGTTTTCTTCTACTCAACACTAGAGTAGAGTTCCACTATTGCAAATAATATTCTTACAAGAAAATACAAGCTTCTCTTACCCTAGATAAAGTTCAGAAGTCTAAAACATTATTAGACCCTTAAAAGCCAAACCCAAACTGAGAACACTACTCAGCAACCTCTAGAGAAACACTATCTCTAGTTTTCATGCAAGAAACTCATTTATAATAGAAAATCAAATACAAGTTTCAACAGAAAATTACAAACTCAAAGAGTAAGGAAAGAAATCACCTGATGATCCAAAGATGATATGCATAAGAATGAATTTACCAGGTTGAATGCAAACAACAAACTCAGAGCATGCCTTTCCTTAAACTTTGAAAAGAAAATCTTGCTTCACTCAATCCTTAAGACCCATATGAGTTTCAATGGAAGCAAGAACTTAAGAACCCAGAAAAATCACTTTTTGAAATGTTTAGAATGCCTTAGAATGCTCAGAATACGAATTACTCAAGTTGGGAAATCAGCTGAGCATGGCTTCAACTTATAAAGATTTTTGTAACCGCCTGTAATCGATTAAATGCGCTCCTGTAATCGATTATTTAGCATATGTAATCGATTACACACGCTCCTGTAATCGATTAAAGTGTTCATAAAGATTCTGGGTAACTACAACGAGCAATTTAATCGATTATTCCGACGTGTAATCGATTACACCAGGCACTATGAAAAATGTATTTATACTATGTAATCGATTACAAAAATTGTTAATCGATTAAGGCAAGCATTATGAAAAACATGTTTGTATTGTGTAATCGATTACAATGAATGGTAATCGATTGAAACAGACATTATGAAAAACATTTATTGAATTAAGTAATCGATTACAATAGATGGTAATCGATTACACCAGAGTGATGATATTTTATGTATGAGGAATGTAATCGATTACAGCTCAGAAGTAATCGATTAAAAAGGTCACAAAGGCAGATTATGTATTTTCTAAGTTAAAATAATCGATTAATCCGATAGTGTAATCGATTAAACTGTTCTTGAGAATTTTCCAGAAAGCATCAAGAACAAAATAATCGATTCTTTGCTTATATTAATCGATTAAACCAGTGAAATGCTATTTGTCCAAAAACACTTAGTTTATTTCAAGATTCAAAACAATTTCCTAATGCCTTGTGATTTAATTCTTAATGCTTATGAATGATGTGAATGCAATGACTTGGATCATCAGAGAACTTCCTTCCTTTTACATTTGATCACAATCTTTTCTTCAATTCTTCAAACATGTTGAAAGTCCAAAACACTTCTTTGCCTTCAAATCTCTTTATGCTTCAAGTAACTCCCCCTCAAATCAACATAGTACATTGAAGCTGGTAAGCTGGAAGAAGAAGAAATACTAGAAGCAGCCACACCTAAACACAAAGATTGGAGAAACAAAAGAGATCTATCATTGGACAACATAATTGGTGATGTGTCTAAGGGAGTATCAACTAGATCTTCTTTAAGAAATTTTTGTTGCACTATGGTTTTTGTATCACAAATTGAACCTAATAACATTTAACAAGCCTTATTAGATGAACATTGGTTAATTGCTATGCATGAGGAATTAAATTAGTTTAAAAGGAACAATGTTTGGGAACTAGTACCTAGACCTACCACTCACACACCTATTGGCACTAAGTGGGTTTTTAGGAACAAGCTGGATGAAAGTGGCATCATAATAAGAAACAAAGCTAGATTGGTTGCAAAGGGTTACAACCAAGAGGAAGGCATTAATTATGATGAAGCTTATGCTCCAGTTGCTAGGCTAGAGGCCATAAGATTACTTCTTGCATATGCATGTAGGATGAACTTTAGATTGTTTCAAATGAATGTGAAAAGTGCATTTCTCAATGGCTATATTAGTGAAGAAATATATGTTGACCAACCTCCTGGTTTTGTAGATCATCAATATCCTAACCATGTGTACAAATTAAGAAAAGCATTATATGGATTGAAACAAGCTCCAAGATCTTGGTATGAGAGGTTAAGTAAGTTCTTACTTGATCAATCATTCACAAGAGGAGAAGTGGATAAAACTCTTCATCAAAACAAGAAACAAAGATATACTTATGGTACAAATCTATGTTAATGATATTATTTTTTGTTCTACTAATAACTCCTTGTGTAAAGAATTTGCAACCAGTATGCAGAATGAATTTGAAATGTCTATGATGGGAGAGCTTACATTCTTTCTTGGACTTCAAGTTAAACAAATGAAGAATGGAACTTTCCTAAGTCAATCAAAGTACTGTATAGAAATGTTAAAGAAGTTTGATATGGAAAATTGCAAAGCTGCAACAACTCCTATGGGAACTTCCACCTACCTAGATTCAGATGAAAGAGGAAAAAGTGTACAAAAAGGTAACATTAAAATTGAGTTTGTTGATAGTAAAAACCAATTGGTTGATATCTTTACTAAACCTTTGAATAGGAATAGATTCTTTACATTAAGAAATATGCTTGGAATTTTGGATGAATCTAGTACATGTTAAGTGACATTTCTATGTTTACTTTCTTTGATTATGAATGATTTAGACATTGCATGAATAATAGCAACTCAAATTGATATAAGGATTACATATTGATTACTGCATAAAATCTATATTTGGTGTATAAAAGTTGAGATAATCGATTATGATAAAGCTTTAATCGATTATTTGTTCATCCATTGCTTCTTATAAACAAATCAAAGTTGTTGTAATCGATTACATCATCGAATTAATCGATTATTCTCATCTCGAGTTCCATAAAAATCATGTTCTCTCTGGAATAATTGATTAAATCAACAATTTAATCGATTACATGAAGTCATTGTATTTTCCAAAATTTGAACTTCTCTGGAATAATCGATTACTTCATCGAAATAATCGATTATTTTGGTCCTGCTTGTCTGAGATTTCCATCTCACTCTGTCTTAATCGATTAAACCAAATTATAATCGATTACACTTCATCTTCTACAAGCCATTTGCTATAATATAATCGATTACTCTGTATTTTAATCGATTACATAAATTCTAAGTAGTGATATTTTAAATGAAATAATCGATTACATAAGCGAAATAATCGATTATTTCAGTGGTTACTGCAGAATCTGACAGTTTTTGAAACTGCCCAACTACAATTAAGCATGATTTGATGCAATCAAAGTCATTATGTGAGTGATTAAGGCCACAACAGCTATATTTTTCACATTCTTAACTGCCCACAACCTTCAATTTGTCTATAAATGGATTTGTGAACTTGCAATCTCACACCTTATACTCTATCCCTTCATTCTGTAATTCTCTCTAAAAATCTCTTATCCTAAGAGGTTCTTTTCATTCTTCAATCCTCAAATTCGTACTCTTTATTATTTCACCATGTCTACTTCTAAAAAGGTGAAAACCTCCAAAAGGAAAGCACAAGCCCAACCTTCTAACCCTGTAACAAATAAGCTTGATCATTGGTTTTCCAATGAAATTGATAAAATGAACTATTTACAGTTCAATGCCACCAAACTTCTCTGCCCTCCCAAATTCTTGAGTCTTGCTTGGTTCACATAACAAGGATTTCAGTTTCCACAACTATTAGAGCAACAAGGCCTAATAATGTTTGTTGACATGAAATGCACCTTCTACCCTGACTTGGTTTAGGTTTTCTATACATGTTCCAAGATTTCCATGCATGGAACAATCCTTACATAAGTCAATGGTGTTGCAATGGAAATTACACCAGAAATTTGGAATGAGGTAACTGGAAGCTCCTTTGATGGAAAGAGAAGATTTGAAGAAGAAGCTAAAGGATACAACAAGATAAAGACATATAGAAGCATGCCCATTGACCCTCACATGAACTTGAGGCTAAGGTTGAGCACAGGTCCTATGACACATGAGGACAGACTTCTACATTACATAATCACCTACATCCTCACACCAAGGTCTACCAATCATGCTCAAGCAATAGATGATGATCTTCAAGTTGTCTATGGCTTGAAAAAGGGAATCAAGCTGAACTGGATTTTGATTTTTCAAGAGATAATGTAGAAATCAAAAATATTGGTGAACTATCCTTTTCCTTATGCTGTTTTGGTTTCAAGATTCATAGATTACTTTCAAGTGGATGTTGCAAATGAAGTCATGGATCATACCAACTGATGTGTTGCAAACACATCTTAGTTTTAGGCTAGTTTTAGGTTATAATTTAGTTAAATAAGTAAGAAAATAGATTAGAATTAGTTAAGTTTATTATTTTATTTGTTTTAAACTCAATTCAATACAATTGTGCATTTCAGGCCCAAAAAGAGGAGGATTAAGCAAAAAGAAAGAAGAAAACTGAGTTCAAGGTCTCGCGCAGATTGCGCCAGATACCGCGCGAGTCGCGCCAAGTGAAAAATAACAAGCATCAGATTCAAATAAGCCGCGTGATCAGTGCGGGACTTCGCACCAGTAGCATCAGATGCTCGAAGGCCAGCCATTCAACTCGAAGAAGCCACGCAACTCGCGCCAGGGCCACGCTAATAGCGTCAACTATTCGAAGCTCCAGCGCAGATCGTGCCACAGCCGCGCCATCAGCGCCAGAAGCCCAGCATCAATCCTTCAGCTCGAAGACTCCACGCTATCAGCGTCATCCATTCGAGCAATCTGCGCGATCAGCGCTGGACTCCGCGCGAATCGCGCCATAAAGATCTTGTTTCCTTAATTAATTTATCTGTTGCGGGATTTGGCACAGAAAAAGGCTTTATTACTTTAATTAAATCATTCTATAAAAGAAGGCTTCTGGGGACTGAATTATACACACTTAATATCATCTATCATCCAGAGAAATTCATATTCCATCATTCTAAACCTCTGGAATTCAAGAATCAAGGCTAGGGTTTCAGTAGAATTATGAATTATTCAACAGCTTTTGTATTCTTGAGGCCTATGTCAGGCTAAACTTTGTATTGTGGGAAGGCCATGAACTGATGTGAACTCCTGTAACTTAACTGGTATTGAATGAGAATTTCTTGATTGTTTTATTTTACTCTGTTCTTCACTGTTTTATTCTTATTTGGAATTTGCCATTCTATTTAGGTATTTAGAGTTAGGATTCGCAATGGGGAAGTTGGGGTTCTAATTTCTGACCTTAGTAAAATAACAGTTATTCATTACCTAGGGATAGGGATGCGTGGCTGAAGAATTTATAATATGGTCTTTTAAATGCTTGACTTGATAGATTTCACTAAGGAATTAGGTCTTCGATTCAGGTTAGAGCGTTAATTCACTAAGGAATTAGGGATTAACTAGAGTAGGAAAGATTTATTCTCTGAACAATCAGAAATAAACAAACCGTTTGATATAGTCTTTTATATGCTTGATAGGAATCACTAAGGAATTAGGATTCTTGTTAAAGGGCTAAATAGCTAAGAAATTAGGATTTATGAAAATAGGAAAGATATATCATTTGAGTAAGCAAATGTTGTAACCAGTTAAGTGAAAGACGTAGGAATCAAAGGGGATTGTGCCTGACCACAATTGTTTCTTCCATTGGTAACACTCCGAATTATTTACTGCATTTCCTTTATAGTCTGTTTTTACTTTCCAACACTCAACACACAACAATTCTTCACGAATAATTTCTTTTTATTTCCAATTGCATTGACTGAATATTACTGTGAATTTCACCCCAATCCCTGTGGAGAACGATACTCTACTTACCCACTTTATTACTTGAAACGAGCGGTGCACTTGCCGTGTTCGCAACAAGTTTTTGGCGCCGTTGCCGGGGATTGGTAAACGGATATTTACAGTAATTTTTTTTCTTGTGATTGGAATTTTTGTTACTAATTGCTTCTCAAGTTTATGCGAGGTTCAGTTAGTTCTGAGGATTTGCAGTTTGATCCAGAAATAGAAAGAACAATCCGAAGGAGACTAGCTAGACAAAGAAGGAGAGAAGCTGAAAACTTTGACTTTGATTCACTTCCTGAATTAGAGTCTGAATCAGAGATGGCTGAAGAACAACCTAATCAGCCAAGATGGAGACCGGAAGATGAACTAATGGAGGATATTCTGGCTGCTATGTTCACAAGACCCAACTCCAGTATTGTGAGGCCACCAATACAAGCTAATCATTTTGACATAAACCCTTCATTGATAGCATTGGTGGAACGCAGTCAGTTCGGAGGGGAGGATTTTGAAGACCCGCATGACTTCATTGACAGATTTCTCAGAATCTCTGACACTATCAGACACCAAGGGGTCTCAGATGATGCTGTAAGACTAAGCCTATTCCTTTTTGCTGTTAAGGGAAATGCACTGAGATGATTAAACAGACAAACTTCAAATAGCATCTCAACTTGGGAGGACTTAGTCTCAAGATTTTTTGCAGAATACTTTTCCATGGATAAATACAACAGGTTGGTAAATGAAATTACCAATTTCACTCAGAATGGAAGAGAATCCCTGTGTGCTGCCTAGAACAGATTCCAGGAATTGATCAGGAGATGTCCACAATATGACATGCCTGTGAGTAAGCAAGTACGCATTTTCTTTAATGGTATGACTCCTGAATCACGCATGATTGTTAATGTTGCAGCAGGGGGTACAATAAGATCAAAAACTGCAGCTCAAACCTATGAGCTAATTAGTTCTCTGGCCTGGAATGAAAATGAAAGCATAACACACCAACCAAAGAGAGAACCAATTCAGCTGTCTAGCAATGATGCCATGCTTGCAGGGCAGAAAATTTTAGCCCAACAGCTGGCTAAATTGAATGAAAAAATAGACAAACTTTAAGTCTCTGCAGCCCAAGTTTCAGCCAACAAGCCACATGTCTGCTGTGAGTATTGCCAAGGTGAGCATGAGTCTAATGTTTGCCCTATTCTTGTTGGAGCTGACCCTGTGCAGGTTAATGGTGTTTGGAATGATCAAAGACAGCAGCAGCCATACCAGCAGCAGCCCTATCAGAGAAACAACAATTTTGCTGCAGGAAACAACTACCAGAGGAACATTCAAGGAGGATGGTTAGACTATAAGTCTAACAATTATCTGCAACCCCCTCCCATTCCAACCACTAGTATTTCTGAACTTGAAAAGGTAGTGATGCAACTGTCAAAAACAACAACAGAATTTATAGCTGAGACTAGAGCTCACCACAGAAATCTAGATGCCTCCATCCGGAATCTTGAAATTCAAATTGGTCAATTGGCGAAACAAATTTTTGAGAGGCCATAAGGACAGTTCCCCAGTGACACAGTGACAAATCCAAGGGAACATGTCAATGCTATCACCACCAGGAGTGGTATTGTGCTTACTTCACTAGAAGAGCCTAAGGTGAAGAAAAATTCAGCAGCTGAAGCAGAAAAAGAAAAAGCTGCAGAACCAGAGGAAGAAAAACTTGCAGATAAAAAGAAGAAGGAGAAAAATACTGCACCTCCAAAGAAGCAATGGGATTTCTCTCGCTTTGAGAAACCTCCATATCCAGTGCAGACCAAGCAACAAATTCAGCAGCAGCAGTTTGCAAGGTTCTTAGACATGTTTAAGAAGTTACATATAAATATCCCATTTGCTGAGGCATTAGCCAATATGCCTAATTATGCAAAATTCATGAAGGAACTTGTTGTTGCGATTTATGCGAATGTATATACGGCAAGTGCACCGATCGTTTAACAAGTAATAAAGTGTAAGTAAAGTATCGTCTCCACAGGGATTGGAAAGATTTCGCAATAATTATAAAGATTATAATTGAACAAGAAACAGAAAAAGTACGCAAAAGTAGTTGGACGATTGTGTTGAATTGAGAAAGAAAATTGAACAAAACAGTAAATTTAAAATCGAAAGATTACCAATGAAAAACAATTGTGGTCAGGCTCAATCCCTTATAAGCATTACCTCCTTCAATTGACTGATTATTTTATCTTGAAGTTTACATAAGATCAATCTCTCCTATATTCGTAAATCCTAGAACTACTAGAGTCATAACC
>PYAF01006119.1:608518-636305 GCA_007407185.1 Glycine tomentella
TCTGTATTTTTCGAATTGGAGTCATGCTTAATGATTCTGAGGTTGATTAATTCAGTAATCTCAGTTTGCTTAATTCTGAGAAACTTGCCCTAACGAGGTTCACGTTTGCTTAATTCGTGAAAGGACGTTTTAGATTAATCTTCGCTTAGTCGATTAATCTGGACTACTGAGGATTAAGTCAGAATAATTTATCTTTTGTGAACCGAGGATATTAGAGGCGCAATCTGTTCTAAGGTTTGACCTGTTTTTAATCACTGCATTTATTTCGCAATTCTGTTTTAATTTCTAATTTATGCCAAATTCTATTAAAAACCCCCAAAAACATTTTCAATCCCTTAAACATTGACAGTTGATCCTTGAGAGACGACCTAGGAGTCACTCTCCTAGTACTACATTTAAAATCAAATTAAATTTGGTTGCGTACGACCGCGACCAGTGATGAAGAAGGAAACTGGCTGGGAGCTGCTGAGGAACCTCAAGATGAACCTGCATCATCTGAACCACACTATTCTCAGTTTGAATCTTTGATGATTCAAAAGATGGATGCATTGTTTTCCCTTCATCATGAACAAAGAGATGAAGTGAATTCATCTTTGGAAGAACTGAAGACTAGGATGAAGAACATAGAGTCTAAGATCTTTAGGGATGAATCCAGAGACAAGGATTAGTTCTAGTCTTATTATGTGATTTGGTTATGTTTGTTTAAGCTTTTTATTTCTTTTGTTTGTCTTTGCTTATGTTGTGTTGTGTACTTCTCTTGGTTATGATTAATGAATTTCATCTATTTCCTTTTCTATTTTATCTATTTCTGTTATTTTTAATTTGGTATGCCAAATAGACGGAGTAGATATATTGATAGATTTGATAATTGATAAATGTAATTGACAAATGTATAAAAGGGAAAAAGAATGAATATTTAACTCACGGGGAGCTAATAATGAATAAGCTAATGATGAATGCCTGAATGTATGTCTGAATTTGTTTAAGTAAAAATCAAGTTTTGGATATAATACTTGATCTTTCCAAAAGCTGAGAGATTTTCAGGATAAACATCTCTTCTTTAAAAGCATGTTCCATCAATTAAGTATTTGGCATGCTCAAATCAAAAAGGGGGAGATTGTTAGCTATGAGGAAGATGAAGATATGGAATCAAGAAGAATGAAGAATGCAAGTTTTGATGTTTTACATGCCTACTCAATTGATGACATTTGTAATTTCTTGCTTAAGCTTGGTTCAAATGTTTTAAGCTTCATAATCCTCACTAATATTGATTAATTCATGCATTCATACATACATTTTATCATGTTTAATCATATGGTAATAAGTATTTAGATGTAAAGTCATAAAGGCAATTAGATTTTTATAAAAATTGTATTTCATTGTTTTAATCGATTACATATATGATATAATCGATTAAATACATGTGAATGGATCTACATATTGCCTTATGAACATTTTAATCGATTACCATTGATTCATAATCGATTAAATGTGCTTAACACTAAAATAGACGTTGTCTATGATAATCGATTACTTCACAAAATAATCGATTATCTGAGTCTCTGCATATTTTGTAAAACCATTTTCATCTGGTTTAATCGATTACCAGATATTCGTAATCAATTAAATATGCATTGATGTGTTTTTCACATGGTCTATGTTAATCAATTATTTGGGAATTTAATCGATTACACATGTGTATAAGAAAACTCAGGTCATCTAGAATAATCGATTACAAGATGACTTAATCGATTATTTTGTTCTTGACATTTTTCCAGATTCCTGATGAACACTTTAATCAATTATCTGGTTAAAATAATCGATTACCTTGACGAAATAATCGATTACAATTAGTTAAGTCTATTTTTTTATAAATAGGACAGCTTGCACTAAGTTTGCATATCAAGTATTTTGTGAAATATTCGTACAAGCCTTGAGAAAAATACTTTCTAGGGTTCTTAAATCACAAAGGAAAAAGAGAGGAGAGAAAATCAAAGATGCTAAGAGTCATGGAGTTTTACATGATTTGTTAGTCATTATTCACATGATGTGAAGAGTTGTTCAAGCTTTCTGATTAAAGACGTCATCAAGAAAGAATATTTGCATACATTCTCAGTTTGGTTAGATCATTCATTTCATTGAATTTATTGAGGATTATGAGGTGATATCTTTCTTGAACTATAAGCTTGGTCATTTTGTTTGATAATTGTGTTGTTTGTGTGTTGAATGTTCTTATAACAAATTGTACTCTTTAAAGCTTTTTCTATAAGGGTTTCTAGAGGGTAGAACAGAGAGGGGATCTCTGATTCTAGATCTTTTGAAAAGTCTATAGGTTTAGATTATGAATTTTACCTAGGAAGGGTAAAAGAGATCATTGTAAGCTTGTAAATAACTTATATTTGTTATAGTGGAACTCTGAACCAATATAAATCTTGTGTGATTTAATATTTCAGTTGATATTCATAGTACTCTAGAAGTATTAGTTTTGTTCATATCACAAGATTGGTCACAGCACAAGAGAGATTTGATTGGTGAAGAAAAATCATTTTTTTTTTGTTTTAAAAGATACGATCCTTCTTGAAAGTCTTCCATTGTAACATTTTTTAAAGAAAATTTTAAAAACTTTGTGGAAAAACCAATTCACCCCCTCTTGGTTATTTGTATAAGTGTTCATTATATTTTCACTCCACAGCTAAGAAAAGTAGATACGACAAGGATAAGGGAAAAAAAACTTAAGCATGCAACAAGGCTGCCCAATCTCTGCATATGTGGAAAAAGGAAACTAAAATTAAAGCTACCATGCGATGCATACCAAATAAAAGCCAAAAACATAAATAAAAGCAAATACAAAAAATTTTGAGTTTTCGTACTATATCAATAGACTTTGGGAACAAGACTACTCAAGTATCATCACATTATAGACAATATTTTCCTACATATATATTGGCTATACACTGCAGTGATTGCCATATAGCAAAGGTGATCACTGACCCCAAGGAAAGGATACTTATATCTGGAAAAGCATGTCTGCGGGTTATAAAATGTAGCTAATACAAGGGAATTGTGGGATTACATGGCCAAGAAATTCCAAAATCCAAAGGAGTGAGTTGAAAAATAAAATGGTAACAAATTTTGTATAACTATAGTAAGAGGACCACCTTTACCTCGTCTTACAAACACACCAACCTTTTCTTGTGGATATGCCTATCATATAATGACATAATCTAATATGCATATAATATGCAAACAAAATTAATTGAATTTTTATATTTATAAAAAAAAACTATTTATCATTTTTCTCGTGCATTTTTCATAAATCATTGATTCTGAATATTACCAACATCACAACGAGATATAGAACTATAAACATATTAGAATTGAACTAAACCATAGGTATATATATTTAATGCATGCCTCCACTCTTTTCCTAGGCTATCATTTCTTAAATAGATTGGTTTTATTTCTTCGCACAGACATGGCAAACTTAAGCAATAAGTAACTTGTATATTCTTGTAACTAACCTGCTTAGAAGCTAAGACATGGAAGTGATAATATAATGACTAAATAGAGCACCACTTGCCCAAGTATAAGAAATATTACATGGGAAACGATGCACAGTTGTTGTAACATGAAAATTGATGCTTTCTTGACATGAGATTGCGATTGGAAGTAGGATAACTCAAGCAACAGACTTACCTGGCAAGGTTTACAAAGGGTCACTCAGCAAATGTTATTAGCATTTCTATTCTTTTCCTGCACTTGGAATCCATATTATCCTAGCTCTAATAATTTAAAGCAAAACATTGTCTAAGGAAAAGAAAATATTTACCTGTGTACCAGCAAAGAGCATATTTGAAAACAGGTTTTGGCTTTCAAGAGGTTCATACAAGTATTATTTGAAAAATAAAAGGAATAATTGGTTATAAACTTATAATTTAGTAAATTACGTTCCAGAAATGCTCGTGTCACTTCAAAATAGGCAAATTCTTGAAAATATACTCTGGAAAAAATAATCTCAAAAGCTAAACAAAAAATTGCATACCACAATCCCTTTTTTCTTGGAATATTTTTATTTATGTAAAAAATTATGGATATAATTCAAAGGCAATCAAGGACTCGTATCCAAGGATTACAATAAGACTAAAGGGATGAGTGGATGGCAAAGTTACCGAGGGTGATGGTAATATGAATTACCACTTTAGTATATAATTTTTCAAGCAACAAGGACCTCAATATTAGTAGCAGCCAAAACTGGAGCAGACCAGATGTATTCTTCTTCCTCCTTTGGAGAATGGATTGTGACAAGATCATGGATGGGAGTTTTAGGACCATGTTTCCCCTTAGGATCCCAATCAAGCATGATCTTCACCTTAATGCCAAGAACACTCTATGAGGCAGCAACAAAATAAGTGTGGTGTAGAAACTTAAAGTTACTTAAAGTCAATAGCACATGCATTATGTCACTTACCTCAAGCATGATCTTCACCTTAAAGTCAATTACCTCAAGCATTATGTCATTCACCACATTTCTCAATGAATTGGGTGATTGGTGTAGAACCTGCATAACACATGCATGGGAGAGCTTTATGGCGAAAGCCAAGAATTTCACAATTTTGGACGTTAACAAAATTAGCTATTGGTATATATTTTAATCAACAATCATAGTTTAGAGGACAAACAAAAGCAACATAGCTATATGCAATGTAGATTATAAATATTGATATCATAGATTATAAATAAATGTGAATGTGTGTCATATTCAAAACCTTTTCATCAAGTGGTTTCAAGAAAAAGGGCAAGTGCCATAACTGTGGAAAGTGGGTTCACTGGGCAGCAGAGTGTAAGCTACCAAAGATCTTAAAGAACAACATACCACAAAATGAGGCTAATATGCCAATTAGTGAATCTGAGCCTCAAGCCTTCATTGAAATGATGAATAATGGAAAGGCCAATGTCTCTTCTGAGTGATAGTTGGATAGTGGTGCTACATGTGATGCGACAAATGATGGGAATTCACTCACTGAGGTCATAGAAGTGAAAGACACCGTGGAAAATTGTAATGGTGGTGAGGCAGAGGTGACTCATGCTGGAACTGCTAATTTGGTGCTTTCTTCAAGTAAGTTACTAACTTTGAAACATGTTAAAGTAGTACCTTTACTTAAAAAGAATTTAATATCTATGAGTTTACTTGATAAAGTTGGTATGTCTTTTTCAACTATGAATGGTAAAGTAGTTTACATGTTAACTCATGCTACTTCGTTTGTGCATTTATGATTAATAGCATGTATAGATTGAGTTTAGATATTGATAGCATAAACCATGTTAGTTCTACTTTGATTGATCCAAAATTATTACATAATAGACTTGGACATGTGAACTATAAGAAATGCAACATTTATCTAAAACTCACAACATTCCATTAGATACATCTATTCGATTTGACAAATGTTATGATGATTAGAAAACCTTTTAAGTCGGTTTCTAAAAGCACAACACTTCTTGAGCTTATACATTATGATCTTTGTGACTTTATAAACTGTCACCAAAGGGGGTCGGAAGTACCTAATCACTTTCATAGATGATTTCTCTAGATATTGTCTTGTTTATTTGTTGAAATCGAAAGATGAGGCTTTTGAAAAGTTTCAGATTTTTAAATCTAGATTTGAAAATCAACTTAATTTGAAAATTAAAAGGTTTAGGAGTGATAGAGGAGGAGAATATACAATGACTGGGTTCAAGAAATTTTGTGCTTTGGAGAGCATAGTACTTGAAACTACTGCTCCTTACTCACCCCAATCAAATGGTGTTGCCGAACGTAAGAATAGAACTCTAATCGAAATGATAAATTATATGTTACTTACAGCTGGCATGTCTTCCTCCTATTGGGGAGAAATTGTTTTAACTGCTAATCACATCTTAAATAGGTTGCCGCACTCTAAATTGTCTAATACACCTTATGAGATATGGTACAAATGTCCTTGTAGATATGATACCTTTAAAACTTGGGGTTGTGTTGCCTATGTAAGGATATAAGATCGTAAAAGGCCTAAGGTGGGACCTAGAACGACTACTTGTGAACATCTATGTAGTGCAGAAGATAGTATTGCAGATAGACTTTTGGATCTATCTACTGACACAGTGATAGAAACTAGTGATGCAGAATTCTTTTAGTACAAGTTTGTTATCAATCTTGACTTCAAGGTGTTTGGATCTATAGATATGATTTCAGAATCTCCTATAGAATCTGTAGTTTGTCCTTTTGACACTAATCTCACACAACTAGCTATTTAACCAATCCAAGTTAGAAAATCTACAAGAAATAAAGTTTTGGTGAGGACTTTGTCACTTATCATATAGAGGATGATCCATTCTCCATCAAGAAGCAATGAGATCTAGGGAATCCTTACTGTGGGCAGAAGCCATAGATGGTGAAATGAGTTCTTTGCTACAAAATCACACTTGGCAACTTGTCAATTTGCCAAAAGGGGCTAAGGCTATAGGTTGTAAGTGGATATTAAAGAAGAAATTGAATAGTGACGAATCAATAGCTAGATATAAAGCATGTTTAGTAGCTAAAGGCTTTAAACGACAGTGGAATAGAGTTTTTGACGTTTATTCATCTGTATGTCATCTGTCAACTATAAGAATTATTCTTGCTTTGGCATCTACTGAACACTTTGTAGTGCATCAAATGGATGCAAAGACCGCTTTCTTAAATGGAAAGTTAAATGAAGAAATGTACATGGAACAACCGGAAGGGTATGTCATGAAAGGCCTTGAGAAAAAAGTTTGTAAATTGCACAAATCTTTGTATGGTATTAAACAAGCACCTAAGATGTGTCATCTTAAGTTTGACAAGGTGGTAAAGAGCTATGGCTTTTAGTCTAATTATTCAGACAAATGTTTTTACTATCGTTTCATGTCAAATAAGATAGTCATCATATGCTTGTATGTTGATGACATGTTAATTCTTGGCTCTGATCGTTCTATAGTGAGTGATATGAGAACCACTTTAGCTAGAGAATTTGACATGAAAGATCTTGGTATAGCTAATACCATTCTTGGTATGAAAGTAAGCTTTAAAAGGCAAGTTATCTCCCTTAGCCAAAACTCATTATATTGAGCGGTTACTTTCTATCTGGGGATACAGTGACTGTAAACCGAGTGAGACACCATATGATTATAACAAAAGACTGAACCCTAATGAAGGGACCAATGTGGATCAGTTAAAATACTCAAAACTGATAGGTAGTCCCATGTATGCTAAGAGTTGCACTAGACCTGACATAGCCTTTCCAGTTTGCATGTTGAGTCATTTCACTAGTAATCCTAATAAAGAGCATTGGGATGCCCTCAGTAGGCTAATGAGATACGTTAAAGGACTAAAGATTATGCTCTATGTTATTCTGGTTATCCTCTAATTGTGGATGGATATTCTAATGTCTCATGGTGTTCAAAAATTGAAAATAGTAAATCCACCAGCAGATATGTATTCACTCTGGATGGAGTTGTTGTTATTTGGAAATCCAAAAGACAGACTTGTGTTGTGTTGTCATCAATGGAATCAGAACTTTTTGCTTTACCCTCAGCTGGTGAAGAGGCAGAGTGGATAAAGAATCTGATTATGGATATTCCTTTGACTAAACTAAAGATTAATTCTTTAAGTTTATTTTGTGATAATCAAGCAGCAGTCCAAGTCATAAAGAATGCTCTATTTAATTCAAAGAGAAGACATGTGAGGCTGAGACATGCATTGTTGAATTATCTGAGAGAACAAGGAGTTATCACTTTGGTTAATGTGAGATCGAAGGATAACATGGCCGATACTTTCACAAAAGGTTTGCCTATAGATCGATTATTCAAAACAATGAGGAAAATGGGGTTAAAGACTATGTAGACAAGTCTTGATTATCATTTACTTACCTTAAATTGTGTGTTTTGAATTATCGAATCTTCTTTTGTTGGCCAAATGATAAGCACAATATATATGTTTCATCGATGACCGTGATTGCTAACTATTTTGAAAAGGGTGAGTTATCTCATTCCAAACTTTATGAGATGATTTTAATCCAATTCAAAAGTTCTATCTAGGAAGCTTGTGTCACTCCAAACTTGATGATACAATCCTACCAGGTTGGCCTATCCTTTTGGTTAAATGATCTCATTCAAAACTTGATCAGATGATTTTAATCCAATATTTGGGCAGCTTGTGTAATTCCAAACTTGATGATACAATCCTACCAGGTTGGCCTATTCTTTTGTTTAAATGATCTCATTCCAAACTGGATGCTAGATTATTTGACTTTAAGGAATTAGTAACTGCGACATTCCAAATTGAAACATAGAAATAGTTAATTATATAAGAAGCCTATTGGTCTTGTTCTTAATTGAAAGTTGACATTACAAGACTAGGTTATTGTAAGTGACGTGACTATTAGTCTTATTTTGTGAAACGAGACAATCGTTACTCTTTTACAAATAAACTTAGGTTGATGACTCTTTATAACTTAAACTATTTAGCCTTGTTCATAATTTATGAAACTGGCTTGATGCTTATGAACATGACATTATGATGCTTTATGACATTGATATATGTTCTTTTTTGCATGATGATATGATGCTAAGTTCTTTTAGTAGAACTAGACATTTTTAGTAGTTTATTCAAATGATTGAATTCGTGATAATATGAAATTCATATTTGAAATTCTACAGGGGATGGTAGAGATGGAGGAGAGCTTAAGAAGTTGGATCCTTAGGAGGACGACCAACTTGATATATGACTATATCATTTAGAGTAGTAAGGAACTTGACAGTTCACTTGCTATTGCCCATTATGTTGGAGACCATTTACTTGAGACTTACATTTTGTTATTTCTACTTTGTGAAAATGATGAGTATTATGATTCTTTCTTATATTTGTAAGGCCTTAGACTATTTTGACTGGCCTACTTATACTTGATTGTTATGCATATGTTGGTTGTGAACTGATTTTGAGATTGATTTTTAGATGTTGGGATTTGGATGAGTTTAGATTTAATCTAAAACTCTTGGTATTTATATTGTTATATTGATCTCAGAACAAATTCATGAAAATGAAGATTAACTTAGTTTGATTGCCAATGTTGTTTGAGTTAAATGTTTTATTATTAAAACTCTTTGACCGATCCGAGTTGATTGTCTTGGACTGGATGTGGATGATTCATGTTTGTTTGAACATTACACTGACTACTTTATTGGCTTGTGATGTATGGTGAACATAGGAGGAGATTGTTGAATATATATGATATATATATTAAATATTAATATGTTCACATACAAGTCCAATAAGTTATTGTATGGTTATATGAGCCCACATGGGCTAGAGCCCAATAGCTTGCTATATTACTAGGATTTTCCCTAAGCTTGAGGTAATACTAATGAGCATTCCAAATTTGATGCCTCTTGTTGTAATACTTCAAGCATCCATCACTAAACCCTTCTCTTTCAAACCCCCTTACCTCTAACAGAAACTGGGTTGGATTCTGAATCAGTGACCATTTTGATTGGATAGCCAGCGTTAGTCGTGCTTGAATTTGAAGTCATGTTATTGAGTTTGGATATTACTTCTCAAATTGAGAATAGAAAAAAGTGAGTGTCGTTTGTGTATATATATATGCATGGCAACACATTGTATGATGTTGTACTACAGTTGATGAAGCAACTTAGATGAATTATCGATGTGTGAAGAAATGATATTAACAAGTTACGTCATATGTTATTTTATTATTAAGTGGGTTTTAAGTGAGTTTTATCAAATAAAAATAAAATTTAAAAGTCACTACTACAAAAAGCCTATTCCACGACGTGCTATCCACGACGGTCGTCGAAAAACCGACTTTATTTCATAACCGGTGGCAATTTTGTAAATTTTTGAACATTAACGCAAAAACGACGTCAGTTCCACTAGCGCCCGTCGTTGTTTTTCATTATTCAAAGTCGGTTTCAACAATAACCGACTTTGATTCCTTTTTAAATTGTTAAAACTAATTAAAATCCCCCTTTAGCTTACTCTGTGCCCCCTTGCTCACAATCCCTAAAACCTCCATTGAAGGTATCCCTTGCGAAGCACCCGTTTAAATCTTCGAAGAATAACGACAACACACATTCCATTGAAGGTATCCATCATTCATGTGAATCATATGTCATCCATTGAAGAGCTCGTTCACTGTTCACTGAATGTTGTTGTTTCAGCTTAGACGCAGAAGGTGGTTGGAATACCAGAGCTTCGCCACTGTGGCCACCAAAATGAAGGTCACTTCCGACAGCGAGTAAAGCATCTGTCCACCGCAAGTGAAGGTGTGCAAGAAGCAACGAGCTAGGGTTCCAGTCTGATACTCCTGTGAGAGCCATGGTGTTGTTCTGTTGGAAATCCTTACAACTAGACTACCAGTTGATGAGGACTTTGGTGAAGGTGTAGATTTGGTGAAATGGGTTCACAGTGCTCCGGTAAGAGGGGAAACTCTAGAGCAGATATTGGATTCTAAGCTTAGCACAGTTTGCATTGAAATAATAATGTTAGATATTTGGACATTGAATATGAAATATAATATATTTTTATCATTTCTGTATTGTCAAAAATATCACTGCATTGCTAACAATCCATTTTTTTTCACATTATAATCTCTAAAATATGTTCATGTGTATTATGACCTTTTACAACTTCTTCACTTAATTAAAACACTCTGTTTGAATAGTAAGTTTGTGTTTTTTTTTTGTCCTTTTTGGTGAACACAGGAGGCATCTCAATTGGTTTGGCCCCTTTGAATTGCCCGGGGGACTAATCCCTGATTGACCACGGGAGCACAATGGTTATATTGCCACTCTACAGCAGCTGCTTCCTGAAGAAGTTGATATTCAAACCTGATGTTCTCATCCCAGGGGGTTGAAACTGCTACCACCTTGATTCACTCATTGTGGATTGAACCATTAAATTTCCATTACTTTAACTGGATAACCTTCGGTAAGATGGTTTGCAGAAAGTTCCTTTTGTTTATAGTGTGATTTAGTGATGTTAGATAAAACAAGTGAAGGGCTGCTAGGCCCATTAGTATGACACTGGGGAGTGTAGGATTTTGTTACTTCAACATGGAGGTTTATCTGACTGTCCTTATATTGTGTGTATCATGTAGTTCAAGTACAAAGTGCTTTAGTCCTACAACCATTCCTCTTAGAGTTATGGTACCTATTCACTTAATACTTACACTTCATATATCGCTTGAACATGATAGGCCTGGCTTTTTGAGTTTTGGCGGTTTTGGGAAGTTGGATTCTATTCTAGAGTATTTTAGTAGGCGTATGCTTAGAGAATGTTGGAAGGGTTCACAATTGCAATGAGTTGGATTCTATTCTTAGAAGTTTGGTATGGTTAAAAAGTTTGTGTTTTGCCCCACTAAAATTGTTAATTTTGGTTTATTTGGACTTTATGAAGGAATCTGATTGCCTTGAAATTTTAATGTTGTGTTAAGATCTTGTACTGCTTTCTTCAATCTTAGGTTCTGATACATAATACGGGGGGGAGGAAACCGTCATTTCATTTCAATCTTGGGGAGTTTTAAAATATTTCTCACACGCATTAACAGGTCTCCTTTTCCACAAATTAAGCTTGCAGACAAGCAAGCTGCTCTTGAAAAGATACAATGGGAAGCAGTGACAATGGGTACAATGGGTGCTTCAGTGTTCAGGTAAGTTTGTGTTAGAAAAAATTTATTGTTCAATTTCTCGAATTTCCCACATGCATGCATGCAGTGAAGAAATCATTCTTCACTCTTCTCTTTGGTCAATTTGCTTGTGATTGAGCCTTGTCAACAAATCTAACCGAAATAAACTCAAAACAAGACAAATCATGTAAATTATACATTGTTATTTTCTCGTTAGCATTTGAAGGTCTATATTGATTCCCTTTGACCCTTTTTGGTGGGGAAAAAGATGTGGAAGAAACATTTGTACCCTTCGAAGGCATCAAGAATGATCTGAGAGGAAGGTTGATGTGCTACAAGCAACATTGGTTGGGTGGAATCAAAACAGGTTTAAGCAACATTGGTTGGGTGGAATCAAAACAGGTTCTAGTACAATTCATGATGATTTGGCTTAACATTGTCCTATTTTCTTTTATAACTTGACTTTGTAGGGTATGTGTTTGGACTGCACTGCTGCTATTCTTGTTTGTCCTTCTTCTCATTGCATTAAGAAGCAGAAAGGCAAGGTCATGGCGTTATGGTACTGGTAAGTCTTTCTCTGCTGATCATAAATAACAGGCACACAGGCTCTAATAGACAAATAGCATGTCATAAACTGGAAATCCCAAAAACTCACCCCTGAAGACACTTTACTGGTTTTATATTACATCTCTTAACAATGAATTTATTACAACTTGGCTTCGCAGCCTAATAGCTGACTATGGTGTGCCTCTTATGGCCCTAGTTTGGACAGGTGTATCCTACATACCAGATAGAAGTGTTCCACATGGTATCCCAAGGCGTCTGTTTAGCCCAAATCCATGGTCACCGGGTGCATATGGGAATTGGACTGTTATTAAGGCATGTAAATTGCAAGTTTTCATGTAATTATCCATTGTTTCACTAACAAGTTGACTTGTAATAGAAGTATATATTGTACTGATTTGTTATGAATATAACAGGATATGGTTCATGTTCCTATTGTGTACATAATTGGAGCATTTATCCCAGCAACCATGATTGCAGTAATTTATTACTTTGACCATAGTGTGGCATCCCAGCTTGCCCAGCAGAAAGAGTTCAATTTGAGAAAGCCATCTTCTCACCATTATGACTTGCTCCTTTTGGGATTTTTGGTAAGCCAGGTCTTTGAGTTCCTTCCTAGTTTCAGATTTTAGCATTGAACTTTAATTTGTCATATATTATACTTAATGAATAGATTGTCAGCCAACCACTGCCTTAAAAGTCATTTCAAAGATAACCGTAGATTGTTTGACGATATAATTTTTTTATACTCATATGTAGTACATGCCTATTAAACTTATATTTAATTGAATAATTCTTTTTTCTAATGGTAAATTTCAAAAAAATAACTCTGGATGGAAGACCTTAATGTATGGCATTATTGGAATTCCTCTTGCAAATGGAGTCATACCTTAGTTTGCATTGCACACAAAAAGTCTGGCAACTCATAAACATCAGGTAAATAAAGTTGTCAATTTCTCCCTAATTAATTTCTAATTGCAACCAGTTTATCAACAAGTCTCATTGAAAAAGAGCAATGTTAGTACAGTTGCTTCGTAACAAACTGGTGGTAACCGCACTAAAAACCATGCGAAAGAATTCTAGTTTATGACAGTTGTATGGCAACATGCAAGAAGCCTACAATCAAATGCAGACCCCTCTTGTTTACCAGGACCCCTCTGCTCGAGTATGTTTACTAACTTCTTTTCTTGTGTCACTTTTAATCATTGCATAGAACAATTTAATAATTTATTGTCTTCTCCTCTATGCCTTGGTAATAATGAGTTATACATTTGTACTAAACAGATTTTAGAGTATCATCCTCAGATGCTCGAAGAATATCTTCGTGGTGGAGAACAAACAAGCTTCATGTATCAAATTCTGGAAATCCAGATGCACAAAATGAACCCTCCAGGCCAAACTGCAGCGCACATAGCCTGTTGAAGAGTGCCAGCATTAGTGGTTCAAAGTGTATAGATGTGAAACAAAGTAAAGTTTTAGAGGTAATTAACTCTCCTTTCAATTGTTGTCCTTGTATTGTGTTGAATGGAATGGTACTAGCTGGAGAGTTTGATATCATTAGAATATCAAAGAATCTATGAAGCACCAATACTGTCATTTGCTTCATGTATTCATATCCATATCCTATATACGCTTTAAATACTTTACGATATGTGTATGTGAAGTATCGAAGCTTTAAAATTAGTTATGGAAATCCATTACAACCAGATATGAGACATAGAATAGAAGCATGTATAATATAAAAGCGCTGAAGTATTATTCCTTAATAAAAAATTGAAATTGTTCTCTTTAGGATTGAATTCAAGAAAGATTGATATCATCCCTATTTGTAGACAATAAGAAGTGACTCATGATGACCATGATTTAGTAATGTCTAGGAAGTATGTTCTTAATTTGGATTTGCAGAATTGTCATTATATATTGTTGTTCTGACAAAAATTAGTTATTGTTTTTTGAGCGGAAATAATTTTGTTACTAATATCATGATGAATAAAAAAATTGTTTCTAAATTTAAGTCTTGTGATTGAATTCATTCTTCATTATGTGTAGTAGGAATTCCAAGTTGGTCCATCAATTGGCATCTCTGCTGCTTCGTCTTAGAACCTTCAATTTTTTTTTTTATAATTGATGGATTTAAAGTCGGTTATTTAAAATAACCGACTTAAAATGGGCAATGTGCATATTCCAAGTCGGTTATTTTAAATAACCGTCTTAGAACCTTCAATTTTTTTTTTATAATTGATGGATTTAAAGTCGGTTATTTAAAATAACCGACTTAAAAGGGTGGGTCTAGCCATACAAAGTCAGTTAGTCCAAATAACCGACTTTGTATCTAAACATTCAAAGTCGATTTTTTCAGCTAACCAACTTTGTATCTTAGCTTTCTAAGTCGGTTTTTTTGAAATAACCGACTTAGCAAAGACGATCTTTTTTTTAAAAAAAAATTATAAAATTTTCAAAGTCGGTCCTTAAAAAAACCGACATTGTTCACTTACCTATTTAACGTCGTCGGAGACAAGGTCGGTTCGGAAACCGACTTTGTATGGTCCAAATAACCGACCTTGAATGTCTATGCTGTAGTAGTAAGTTTAGGGAAGTTTACATAGAATTTTAATAGCAGTAATGTATTAAAAGTTAATCTTTATTGTATTTTTTTATTATTTAACTAGTGTAATGTATGATTTTGTTAATTATAATTTTTATTATGTCAATTGAGTCAATAAACATCGTCAACATGACAATTAGGTCCTTGGATTACTTTTTTAGGTCATTGCAATTCAAATATTATACATTTTTTGTTTTTTATTTTAGATATAATTATATTATTAATGCGAATTGTCCATTAACTTTTGTTGATAATTAGTCTTAGTTGAAGAACACAAAGTATCTATTATCTTATTTTATTTGATACATTGTATTTATTCATTGTCATTTTAAATCTTATTTGTCACATACATTAACTAATTTCGTTAAATACAACTAGCAAAGCCTAATGCATGTGACAAAGTTAGTAGAATAGCTCATGAAGGAACATTGAGAAAGTTCTACCAAATTTGATAACAATTTTTTTTATGAAATAAAGTTAATTATATGACAAATGTTATCCAATGTCCTACGGGCATTAGTTAAATAGTTAAATAGTTAAATAAATAAATATTTTTATTGAGATGCCTAAAATTGTGTTACTCATAATTTTTTTTTTACGTTCTCTTATGATTTTCACAATAAATGTTTTATTATTTTAACTTCTTAACCAATGCATTAAAGGCACTGGTAAGTAAAACCTAATTATATTTACTCATGTAAGTATTACATGCTTGTTCGTGAAATACCATTTATTTAATGAATTGTATGATTATGTGAAGGTAAGATACTCTCAAATAGAGAATCTCAAAGTTGTATAAAACTCTATTGAAGAAAAAAACATAAAAAAATCTTTCTTAGCAGTATATATAATTAGGGTTTTGAAAATTTTTGAAAGATTTTTTATTGATAAAAAAATTTGTGGTATTCATTCATAATTTTTAAATAAGATTCTTATGATATTCAATCAAGATTTCTAGGATTATATTTTTATGATAACAAAATCCGGTGATATAATATTCAATTGAGATTATTTATAACTTAAAAGAATCGTTTAATATGCAAAATTATAAAGATTTCAATGGATTACTTTTTATGACAAATTTTAATGAATTTATGAGTTTTTAATAAAAAAAATACCAAATTGAGAAATCAGCAAAATTGAGAAATCTTATTGAAACTCTTAAAAATTTTCACTTTTTTTTTCTTTTTCTATCACTACTTTTTCTCATCACATATAATTCATTCTATCTTTGTTGCTTTTCATAACTTTCTTTTCTCAAAGAATACAATCTCATCAATTTTCAATTCTTGAACCAATATTCATATTACCATACGACGAAGATCCAGGTGCGGGCAGCTTTGTTTTTTTACCATAGTAATCATGATGGCAGGATGCACGTCAAGTTTACTTGTGTGTAGGAGAGACTTCTTTAAGCTTTTGAATACAAAGTTAGAAGTGTTTTTGAAAACTTCTCTACTGGAAAAAAACTCTATATCTTCAGTAAAAAGGCTATCAAAAGCACTTATGCTTATATCCAATCAGACCTATAAACATATTGTATAATGTCTCAGGACGTTAGCATCATCAAATTTTAAGCTATCGGATGTTACAAGTGAATTTAAGGGGAGAATAAAAAGCTATATGTTACTTCTATGGCTTGGGTGCTTCGGCCTGGACATTTGTTCATATAATATGACGGAGAAGTCAATTCATTTAGAGTGTGTTTGGATGGAATATTTTAAAATTTTAAGGAATTTAAAATTTAGAGAAATTAAAATCCATCAATTAAAATTTTTGGATTTTTTTAATTTTTTATTTGGATAAATCCATTTATTTTAGAATGGAGCATGGCAATTGATCTCAAATATAGAAAAGAATTTGAACCTGATCCTTTCGTTCTCACCTTTTTCATTGGATCTGAAAAAGTAAACGTAATATCTTGAGAAGCCAGGAAAACAAGTTATGTGTGTGTCGTCTTTTTCATCAGAACTGAAAAAGAAGAACCCCGCATCTTTGAGAAGCCAGCAAAACAGCAACAACTTATTTGTTTATAGGATGAGGAAAAAATATCTTGAGCTGATATATAGATTTTGCAGAAATTTAGTGAAGAAGAAGAAGTTGCATATGCACTATGAAAGGATAATTGAGCTGCTACAAATTTGTTCGATGTGAGGGTCTCAAGATCACCGAGAGCGTGTGGAAGGACCGTGAGAATTTACAATTCTTTCATTTTTTAATGATTTTAAATTCTAAGTTTATAGTTAAAAACAAATTTCATTTTAAAATCTCAAAATTTTAAATTTCTTTTAAATAAACATCCAAATAAGTTATTTAGATTTTTTAAAATTCTCTAAATAATTACTTTCCCCATTTTAATTCCTCCATCCAAACATACTCTTACAGTTATTATTACAGGACAATTCAATGGAAAAATTATATTGGTTTTATTTATTTTTTAATTCAAATCTTATTATTATTTTTCATTGATTCTTATAATTTTGAATGTTTTTTAAAAATCTATAAAATAAATCTATAAAAAAATTTTTCAAATTTTTTAAATTCTTACTATATAAATCTATTAAATTTAAACTAACAAATTTTAATCATAAAAATGTTTTTAAAAAATCTAACAAATCTTAATCATAAAAATGTTTTTAAAAAATCTAATAAGACATAATATTTTTATAAAGTCTTTTAAAATTCACATAATTTTTTTATATCAAAATAATATTTTAAAATCCTAATGGAATATATCCCAAATTGAATTGGATTTGTTTATCTCATGATTTTTTTTGAATTGGATGACTAAAATACTTTTAAAAAATCAATGAAAAAAATTATATTCTCATTTTTTCTCTCAATAAGATATCCAAAGTACATGATTAATTCCTTTTCATACTAAAATGAGTTGAATCATAGGCAATATTTGGGAACACGTTTTCCATTTGCAATATTTGGGAACACGTTTTCCTTTTTTCAATGATACCACCATCCAAACAATTTGGCCGAATATAATCATATATCCGGATAGATACTGGCTGAAAATAACGGGCATACTACATATATATTATACCATTTTCTAGATCCGAGTGAAGTTATCCCAACGAATTATACCCGCATATACTAAACTTGAAAATTACTCAGCTGAACCATATGTATTTTGCGAGTGATTTCTCAATTATGAACGAAATGGTTTGCACATTAAACGGTTGCGTCACATGCATGCCACAAGTAACGTACCCGAATAATAACTGAATCATTGTCATATTTATTGTTATTGTCATTAGATTATTGTTGGTGGGATTTATGAAGTTACATAACACATACACAGGCTATAAGTAACTTACCCGATTAATTACGGAAATCATTGTTCGTGGAATTTATAGTTACATACCCTGAAACATTTAATTTTAATCAACAACTATTTTTATTTAAATTTTTTATATTATTAACTAATTATATTTCCACAAGTCAAAATTTTGACAATGACAAGAACATAAAATGTCTTTATTAAATAATGTAGTATACATTTCTAGATTATTATATAAAAAATGTTTTTGATTGATCAACATATATAAAGAAAATAAGATATAAGGAAACCGAGTTATAATTAATTTCACTTGTTTGAATTATTTGAAATAAGATACAATTCAAATAAATCGATAAAATTTGAAATTATGAAAATTCTCAACAAATAAAATCAAAATGAATCATTTTAATTCATTAAATAAATTTTTAAAGTGTAGAATGACAGTTTCACCCTTTTACCCAAATTTTCATAAAAATAGTCTTAATAAATAGACTAGATTTGTCTCCAAATTTGTTAATAACACAAAACTTGAGTTTAAAATTTATTACTCCATGAAATCGACTCATAAATATTATCATGATATTTTCTAAAATGATAAATTACAAAATACCTTTAATTTACTTTTTTTTGTTTTTCTCTTGAAAATAGTTTATATTAGCCGAGATTTTGGACAATTTTTTTAAAAATCTTTTAAAAATTCTATATATATTTTTCAAATCTTAAAACCCACTCAAACCTTCTATTAATAAGTGAAACTCACTTTCTTTCATTGTTCAATGTTAAACTTGATTTTAATTAAGTTTTAGGACTCCTAATTATCATTTAAGTCATGAAACTTCATGTATCAGTCCGAATCCTTAATTTGCATCGCATCTAGTGATTGTCCATCAATTCCTTATCGGTTCATCTAAGCTTCCAAAGTGCAGAGGTTCATTATATTCCAAATTCTCAATACAAAAAGGTAGATGGTTTATGGGCTTATTGAATTAATTACACATAAATAGAGAATATTCAATTTCCTCTAAATTAGAGATTATATACCTGGAAACTACATTTATTAGAGTATCATACTCTTATTCTCAACGGTAGACTTCACTAGTTTTAAAATCTTATCAATTGTAACGTTAACAATCCATAAACTACCGTACATTGAAAAAGTCAACAATCCATTGAATGGTGTGATACTTGTCTTCTATAATTTGGGCTTGAAAATATGAGAATGATGATGCTTTACAGCTTTGAAATAGCATATGTAGGAAGATTATTAAACCTTTTAGGAAGCTCCAAATCTTTCCATCCTTCATCATCAAGTTTAGAGAAGTAAAGATTAACATCGCTATCACTAAGAAGCTCCAATTTGGAAGGTTCCCACTGAAAAAGACACCATCACCATGAGAACCAAAATTCAATTTCAATAAAAACTAATTTACGTGTAGAAATGTTCATGATTAAATGGGAAAAGATTATACAAAATCAAAGTGGCTACCCACCTTTGGGTTTCTATCTTTATCTATCAGTATAGCCCTACAACCCTGCAGTAAAGGGTAACATTAACCATAGGGCATGAAAGAAAAATAATTAAAAGCATAACTATGTATAGGAATCATCAGATAACCTCGAAGAAATCCTTGCTGTAGTGTCCTTTTAGAATATGACAAACAACTCTATAATCAGAAACAAGGCATTGTCCAACACCTTGGAGCCTTCCTTGTCTAATCTGAAAAGGCCAAAATAAATTATTAAAAAAAAACAGTTGTTATAATCACAATAATGATAGTAAAATGATGATGATGATAAAAATGATACTTCAACAGTTGAACACATAGAAGAGAAGTGAAATTTAGAATGTATATAAAACAGAACTTTTAATACATTCTGGACACATACCAATCTAAGAAAGATTTTAAGGCTTGTTGGAGATGCTTTCTTTAAGGATTGAATAGTTGCAGAAATCCAAGGATCAGCCTTTCTCGTAGCTTCCACCTCCTAAAACAGCAGGCTAAAATTCAGGTTGCTAAATGGAAAAAGTTCATCCTTGATCATGCTGAAGAATATTAATCAGACATTTTCAATAGTGTAACTCAATACAACTTACGAGAGAAGATAATATTTCCTCAACAGTTCTTCTAGAGAAGCATTTATTGATCACATCCATCCTGCAGTGAACCACAAGAAGCGAAGATAAATGAGAAATGTACAAAACTATGCTATTAAGTTGTGTTTCAATTATTGAGAAGAAAAAAAAAATCTATAGTGAAAGAGAGAAAGAATCTGTGTTTCTCAAATGTTTCGAAACAGAAACCTAAATTATAAATTACTCAACCAATACAAATGGATGCTGGTATATACTCAACCAATACAAATGGATGCTAGTATATATGAGAAAGAGGAGGCTTGTCACCACTCACTCAGTTACATTATGATACCCAGTGACAGTTGTAACTGTCATAACACCAACAAATCTACCTGTACAAATACACTGCTACAAGCTGTACTAACTGGCACAGCTTGACCAGGGCATAGCTGATAGAGGCAGCTGAGCTTGACACTAGAGAGGGGACATGTGGCAGCAAAGTGCAAGAGAATTCTGTTATGACTGGAGAGGTTGCAACGGGAAAAGCAATGACTATAAGGGGAGATGCTGAAAAGAGAAGGCAGAAAAAGAATTTGGGTAGTGATTAGGCTTGGGACCTCCAAGATCTGGGACTTAGAGGTATTCACTTCTCACTCTCTATTCCATGCTGTCATCATTGCTGTGCATGTGCATCCTTCTTTGGGTGTCATGTCATTGGGTTTTGTTTCAGTAGTTTGTGTGTATTTCTGAACCGTCTGCTTCATAAGCCATGAGTGAAACCATGAAAAAGGATCTAGAATTAAACACCTTATCGGAAGATTTGGTTTGTCTGGCCAACTGCACCCAGTGGGAAATGAATTTGGTTGTTACTGCTGCAGTTGTTGTGTGTATGCTAAAGTATCTATCTATCTATCAAAGGCTTTGGTGGTTGTCGTATGTTTGTGTATATGATAATATGTCGGATTTATTTATATTACATACCAACCTGTGATAAAGACTTTTCTCTTTTAGGAAAGGTTGCTCTGAATACTTATTGATGATTGCAGACACCACATTTGGATCACTAGTTTCCACCTTGCATAATGCTTCTTCCAATAAAGATAATTTCTGCGCATTGAATGATTATAAAAGGCAGAATTGAAACATCACATAATACATTTAGAAAGAATTATTATGGATTACAAAATCATATTAATGTTCCAAAGGAATATCAAATTTAACCGATTGAAATCAGAAAGTTTAAATTAAGATAAGGTTAGGGTCATCTTTTTTTTAAAAGAAAAATAAATAAATAAATCTCCAAGTAGCTAGCTTGGATAAGATTTAAGATTGATGTAATGGCTTTAAAAACTGACAGCGAACCTCAAAAGCATTCAAAACTACCCAAATTGAAAGAAACAAGATTCTCAATTACTCACTTAATGGTTACAATAGCTGTTAGAAACTAATAAAGCAACAGCAAATAAAAATATGGTCAACACCTCAACTGTAACCTTACTCGGCAGGTGCACACTTGCCTGAATCATTGGGTAATAAAGTGTGACACCAACTTCAAGATACATCTGAAAAGCATCTCTAACTTCCTAATATTTATCTGTAAATATTTTATGATGTACTTTCAATCCCCAGGCCTGACTGATTACAATTCGTTGGCCATTGTATTACAAAATTGAAGTACATTTTTAATGATCTTTTAGTACACATATTTATGACCAAGTTTTGGCACGTAATTCCTGAAGACACTAATCGTAAAAAAGAACCCATAATTATAGTAGTAGGTAGCATACTGATGAAGGAACAAAATGTGTTGCAAGACCACAAGCAAGCATTTCTGCACCATCCAACCTAGCACCTGTAAGACCAACATATTCTCCTGCAATTTGTTTTCCAATAGATATGAGAAAAGGGGGATACAGTATGATTTTTAATGCTGAAAAGTTGTTGAAATTATAATAAGAGGCAAAACAAAACAGGATAATCAATATTACAATCCAACTACGCAAGAGAAAATCAACCATGAAAAAATCAAGAATCCAGTCTCTCCCCTCCCCCACCCCACTCTTTCCGTCTCTGAATGCATGTGTTGCATTGAAATTTGAAATGTGTTAATAGACCGACAGAAACAGTAACACATCAAAAGTACGCAGGAGACACCACAAATGATGAGAACAATTAAAAGATAGAGAAATTAAGTAACCTTAAAACAGAGGAAACCAATAAGGATTAATTTAATTTATAGAGATTTAAGATATCACATGCATACCAAGAAATCCGGGCAGTCTAGACAAGAAGTATGAGGAACCTATATCAGGAAATAAACCCAAAGCTGTTTCTGGCATTGCAAAGACCTGAAAACACTAGAACATGTAGGTCATGAAGTACTAACATAAAATTTAGGTCAATGAAGATTTGGATGCTGGATAGATGTAAAAGGAAACGCAAGCATGTATAGGCCACTTCAAACTAACCTTCCTTTGCTATCACCATTTTTGTTTTGAATAGAAAACAAATTCTTACGAAAAAGAAGAGAAGTCTAAAACTAACAAGAATAATGTATCCACAGAAGTGCCAAATGGTACTTTGCAATTATGCAAATATTTGACATCTACGAGTTACAGAGAAATGCCAGATATAGTTTGGGAGTTATGGAAATAGGTTACATGGTGCAAATCTCTTTTGCTCTATAGATATTAAGAAAACTTAGTTGGCTGTAAACTGTTGATTTCTTCCAGCAAACTATACAAACCAACTCGGAAAACTCAATTTCAATTGAAAAAGAGGCACATGAAACCAACTGATAACAGTTCGACAATGACAAAAGGGTAGAAAAAAGCAAACAAAAAAATATATGGTTCAAATGTCAGATATTTTCCAAAGTATGCAGCTTCAGAATACCATTTCTTACATCATTTTAATATGCAAAATAGTACATAAATATACTGGCTATAGTCATCATACACACTTTGCTCATCTGATATATCTTGAAAGATATGATTCAAAATCCCAATCAAACCTAAGGGGCACTAAAAACCAAGTCTAGAATTCAGTATTCGTAGTTCCTTTCAAACAAGTTGAGAATAAACAAAGAGAGGCATACGATGAACTATGTGCTTTGTTAGTGGATCTGATGGAGAGTGGAAACATGTCATCCAATGGGTTCACCAGCCAGAATGGTGAAAGCTTGCAGGAAAATAAGGCAAATGGCAACAAAGGAGGAATGCAAAAAAAAAAAAAAAAAAATTGGCCAAAAGACAGTGAGTCCAGCGGACAGGCACCAGTTTTGAATCTCTTTAGGCTCTGGATACATTGTGGCAAACCATGTGTCTTAACTACACAAATGGAGGTCATATATAGGATTAAATTTATTAATAAAATTATACAATTTTCCAGTTACTATAAGTACATGATTTTGTTAGACTATACTATGAATCTAGACATTATTACATTATTTACTATCAAGGTTGTTACCATATTTTAGAATAAAGTAGTTCTAGAACCACGGGATAGATAATATAGTTTTTTACTGTTATTATCCCTATCTTTTCTGATTCATTTTTCCTGACTTATCTATTTTTGAATTAGAATTGTAATCAGATTGGATAAAAAAATAAGCAACTCTGCCCGAAAATAAAATCTCAATCTTGGTAAGTCTGAATTATTTGAAATAAAATTATCTTTCTTCCTCTAAACTACATTTACATAATAATGCCCTATGCAAAAATGTACCGTATTCTCAGTAACAACACGAAATCTTCCATGGATAGAAACACCAGCACCACCTCCCATGACAATTCCATTGAGAATTGAAACCTTCAAATATTTGCAAACAAAGTTAAGAAAAATGTATGTATGTCAGGTACATGAATATGAATGCAAAAATAAAATAGAAAAAAAATATAAATAAGAGTTACCTGGGGCTTACTATATGTTGCAATCAAGTAATTCAATTTAAATTCACTATGAAAAAAATTTGCACCAAACCTCCAGTCACCTATTTTCATAGAAAATAAAAACTATTACAACATTTAATACTTGCCTGTGTGTGGTAGCTACAAAAATCTTAATTCCTAATAACTGAGTAATCTACAAAAAATAAAAAATTTGCATGGGACTATAACAACAGCTCTTTAAGTGGCCAAATAAAATTAATAAAAATAAGATAAGATAAAATCAATAAAAGAATGCAATATGAAATGATATTATAAAGCCTAGGACAAAATACAGTATTCACAGCAATGCAATGGATATTATTTTTAAACCATGAGATCCATTAAGTAACAAAGAAAACATACCTTTACTTCCATCACGAGCAACAGCTGCAACATCACCACCAGCACAAAAAGCCCTTCCATTTCCCTGATATAGGTAGCCACAAGACATGCAAAAAGTCAGAAAATACTCTCTTCAAAGATAAGAACGATTATGTTCAATATCAAATTATAGATTTGTTCCATCCATGACTCCTCTCTCTAATTGTTCAAAGTAAGAAATACATGCATTTACACATTACAAGAATTATTTGAACAGTAGAAGTTTGCCAGTAACCAATGTATAAGCAAAATACAAGGGTACTTGTGTCATCTCTAACATTTAAAAAAAGAAAGGTTCATCCAATCTAACCAGAACTAAAACTGGGATAATTGGAAAAATGGAAGAGTTTTTCTGTATGAATGCTTCAGTTATTTTTAATAATTGTTTACAGAGGCTACCTTATCATTCTCCTAAGTATTCCTTTTATTAATGAAATTATCTTCTATCACAATGAGGAGGAGGAGGAGGAGGAGGAGGAGAGGGGGGGGGGGGTTTAAAGCTGATTGTTTATGAATACCAATTTATTGGTGAAAATCTGAAGTAATATTTTGCTTCAAATGGGTTAAACCTTAGATATCAACTCCTACCTCCACATTATAGTCCCCAAATTTTGCTCCTAGCATCAGAAAAATACTAAGAAAAAAGAAAACCCCTTCTAGATGTATGTCAGCCAAAACAGAATATAGAATTTCCCACTTCACTTTGAATCATCCACTTCTGGATAACTAAATCTCTAAAGCTGTTCCAAACATCAAGAGAGCAATGCAACTTGCACAAGTGCCAACCAGTTTTGCTACATATCATTTCCCCAAGCTTGTCATGGGGAATACACTTTTTATGTTGGGCTTGTGCAGTGGACAATGTCTAGTGGCTGCCATGAACGGAATGAAATGAATAGAGTTTAAATAAGGTTGTTGATAGACACTGGACCAGGACAAAATTGAAAGAAGAACAGTTTATTGATGAATGGAGAATCGATCTCCTGCAGTACAAGTGATTTCGAGGTCACTAACCTCCTACTACCCAACAGGTACCCTTTTCAGTTAGTGCCCCCCATTTAAAGCTTCCTCTAATCTGTTATAACTAACTATCTGTTAGTTATACTGATTATGATAACTGTAATAAAGCTAATTACACCCTCCTAGTATGTATTTTCCCCCACCTATTACTCCTATCAGTTGTCTACAAGGTTATCAAACTCAAGACATTAAGGAATACGTGGGGGGAGTAGATTTGACTTTCTAGGTTTAGCATAAGGTTGTCAAACTTGACTGATATAGGAATATTTAACGTGTCCCAGTACCGTAAACTGGTAAACCTAATTAGTAATACATCCATAATATTCAGCATTACCACTCTACATAAAGCAAACCAAGAATTACTGGCCCACCTATTTTGAACATGTCCCATGTTTTCACCTAATTCCAACAGTATCCTTTATATTTTTTTAGTATTAGGAAGTAGGGACTGTTGCCGAATGGACCTAGGTGTGACCCTAACCTAGCAGTTGGCAAACGTTTCAGCTTCAGCAAAACAGAAAAACATTAATAAAAATCACAAAATATAATAGAAACAATCAAAATGCAATGCTTCACAAAACAGAAAACCAGAAAAACAAGTTGCAGCTTAATTACTGAGCTCTGCAGATTGAAAACAGAGAGAGTCAAGGAATTCACATATTAGATAAGTTTTGCATGCATTATGGCACATGGGCTCTCCATCTCGGTTGAAGCTTCATCATCATATAACAGCTGGTAATTTTCACCTTTAATTGCCACCGTTTATCTCCCAGTGCTCTCAATCACTCTTGTCATAAACCATACAAATATTTTTATATCTAATATGCCGCTTGAACTATGGAAAATGCACAAGGGTACCCTCCCCAGTGCTTAATCTTAAAGGATCAAACTCTAGATTACATGGTAATGAAGCTGTGCAACTATAATGAAGGTGGAGTAGTACACTCAATATCTATTTCATTTTTCTCATAATTACCTTTTCATCTTTATTTAGATTGTGTGCCTGACTAACGTTGACAATATAAATGTTTACAAAGACACTAATTCTAAATAGCCTTTCATGTAAGTACACATAATTATGCACCAAATTTCATATTGACATGAGACAATTTTTAAAATGAAGGAAACAAAGTAGTCCCTTTAAAATTTGGTGGGAACATTTTTAGAGTCACTTTAAATTGATCTCTGCAGCAATACATATTAGTCTTTCAGGTATGTCACATTTTAGGCTCAAATAAATATTTGAGAACCAAAAGACAGGTTAATTTCTTTTTTAAGAGACTAATTTACATCAACATCAACAGCACCTTTAACCCAAATTAATTGGGGTCGGTGGTAGATGAACCCAATGATAAATCGAAAATAGAACAAAAGAGAGAAACAAAGTTAAAATAGAAGAATGGTGAGAGGAGAAAAGAAAAGAAGAAGAAAAGAATTAAAACAAGGAAACAACTGGAACATAGACTACTAAAGGGTTTAACCCTCCACCAGACTTATAGTTTTTCTCCACTCCGTCCTAAGACATACCGTCCGCCAATCTATATCCCACTCCATTAAGTCTTGTTTAACTACCTTTCCCCAGGTAAGTTTTGGTCGACCTCTACCTCTCTTTGTATCTATCTCTTGGTAACAGACTTTTGTTCTGACAGGAGCATCTAATGGCCGTCTCATAACATGCCCAAACCATCTCAATCTATGCTCCCTCATCTTTTCACATACTAGTACCACTGATACCTTTCGTCGAATATCCTCATTTCTTATCTTATCCATCTTCGTATATCCGCACATCCACCTTAACATCCTCATTTCTACTACTCCTATTTTATACTCATGTTGCCTATGTGCTGGCCAGCATTCCGCTCCATAAAGCATTGTCGGTCTAACAGCTGTTCTATAGAATTTTCCTTTTAGCTTAAGAGGAATCTTGCGGTCACACAAAAGCTCCGATGCACTCCGCCATTTCATCCACCCTGCTCTAATTCTATGACTTACATCTTCATCGATCTCCCCACCTTTTTGCAACATTAATCCCAAATATCTAAAAACGTCTTTCTTGGGTACCTCTTGCCCAAGTAGATGCACTGTGTCTTGATCACCGTCTTTAATCCTCGAAAACTCACACTTCATATACTCCGTCTTGCTCCTGCTTACCTTGAATCCTTTAGACTCCAAAGTGCTTCTCCACAATTCCAATTTTCTATTAACGCCATCTTTGGTCTCATCAAT
>PYAF01006119.1:644623-697611 GCA_007407185.1 Glycine tomentella
CAGTAATACTTATTGTTAATAATTTGGGAAATAGAAAAAAAAAATAGAATGAAGAAACGGATAACATTCAGATGCTTTTTAAAAATTTGTTTCTCTTTGTATGCTTATTTTTTAATTTTTAGAATATTATTTTTTTTATATATTTACTTAATTTTTCTCTCTTCAAACATAAATAAGAAATAATTAAATAAATAAAGAGATAAGAAAAATAATGATACAAATAACTGATAGATTTAATATAAATTAACTAAAAATCTTTCAATTAATTCACATCTCTTAAAAAGTAATTAATTAAATTAATTATATTAAATATATTAATTATTTATACTATCATTTTAAAATTATTATTTTCTTATCTTTTTAGAGAAAATAATTAAGTAAAAATATAGAGAGAAATAATTAAAATATTTATAAAAGAAAAAAAAAATCTTATCAAAAACAAAAAATAAACTTTTAAAAAAGATAATTAGAAACGGAGTGGGTAGGAGATAAGAATGTCTTGCGTGCCTTCAGTGGTAGCTAACATTGTCTCTATCAAGCCACGTGATGGAAACGGATTCGGTGCAGCGGGATACCCCATGCATTTATGTAGTTAGTGCTTTGTAACTATTTGATAAAGATCCTATTCGTGTTAGAAGTAGGATTTAATGGGGAAAAATGTGTTTTTGTCCCTCTATATTTTTAAAACTTAATTTCAGTTCTTGTATTTTCAAATAATCAAATCAATGTGTTTTTATTTCCTATATTTTCACTTAAAAATTTTAATCATCCTACTTTCAAATTTGATAAAATCAAACTTTCAACTTTAAAAATATTTTATTTTCATTTCTCTAATATGTGATTTTGATAATAACAAAATCAGTAAAAAAAAAAAAAGTATAAAAGTCACATTCTTTTAAAAAGTTTAACTTGTTAGAAATTTTTCTTTATGTGGACAATATTAATTAATAAGTTTTGTATTTTAAATGAATTGGGTTAATGGATATTCCAATTTTTATTATTTAGTTGGCCTATTGTGATCATGTTGAGTTGGACTTATAGCATCTGTTGGTATTGGGTCTAGTTGGACAGCAGTGTAGGCATTAGTGTTTGACTGGACTTCTATAATGGGTGGACCCATCAGACACACTGTCTCTCTAGCCTATATATACTGGGGTTAAGTCCCAAGAGCCAGAACGCTCCCATCGCTGAAGGCTGCCAATATCTAAATAGGTAATAGAGAGGAAGACTCTGGCATCTTGTTCCTTCATCTTCTCCATCTTTTCTTCGATTCAGTAGTGGTCCAATAAGGTACACATAATTACAACTCTGATTTATTATTATTTGGTATTCTATAATCATATGCATGATCCGTCATTTTAAGATTCATCATTTGGTATCAGAACCTTGTGTATATGATTATAGAACCCATGTTGTTGATTGGAATCAAGAAATTGAGATTTTTTTTTATTCAATTAAATTGAGAACCTTGGGGCATTTGTTCTACGTATTGAAAATTTTTAATTAATATATGATATGTGTATTTTCGTGAATTATGAAGGTGAAATTTTTATTCCCAAATTTTAGGGTACATAAAAAAAAATTGTGCCTTGTTATTTATGTTGGGTGAGTTTTGCTTTTAGATTTATGATATTTTCTTTTTTGTTATCTCTTGGTGTTATTTTAGTGTATTCATATTTAACGCAACAAAATTATTATTTTAGTACCCAATTTTAATAATTATGGTTGACCATAAGTGAAATTTTTCTTGATTGGCAAATGCAATAATTTCAAGAAACACATGTTGGAATGTTTGATTCATGAACTTTATTGTTGTTTTAATAATTATTATATGTTAATTATTATCTATAATTATTATATGTTAATTATTTGTCCAACTCGGATTTCTAATATATAATAATAAATTACATGAGGATAAATTTTATTGATAGGAACATGTAATTAAATATTATTTATCTACCCAAAGGGAATGAATTGATTTTAATTACATGTGACAACTTGTTGGAATTATGTTGGAATTATGGAGATATATAATTTATAAAAATTATCCGCCCAAAGGGGATAAATTTTAGACAATTATATATGATTCTCTCCGTTATTAAATCTTCATGTGATCAATCTTGGTATGATGAAAAATAATTATATATTATATTCTCTCTCCAAAGGAGAGTTTATGATATTTAATTATTTTTGTTATTGCTCATGAATAATTTATCATGTTAACTTCGCTCTGAATATGCCTTGGTGCATTTTCCTTTCCGATAATTTTAACTTTATAATTATTGCTGATAATTATTTTAATTTTGTTTAGTTTCATGACACTGTTCATGATTTGAATTTTGATTCACTATTCTTATCTGATAAATTGTTTTGATTTCAACAAAATTATTTTGTAAATATGAAGTTTTAGTTTCAATGAATTTATTGACATTGTGGTGCAAGTTGCTTTTGTTTTTTGTGAAAATTTTAAGCTATTTTGAAATTTTCAATTTCCGTGAAATAATTATTAAAGTCTTGTGCATTTATTGTTGCATGAATTTTGAGAACGAGAAATTATGCCTAATATTGGCTTTATTAGTGAATTAATTTCTGATTTCACTTTAATAATGAAATTATTGTTATTTATTATTATCTTTGCATAGTTATGCTGCTCACTAATTAATTGCTATTTGCTAATGTTTTGTATACGTGAGCTTAAAGTACTAAAGTTTTGCCCTTAGTTTCTGTGTTATTTCGTATTTGAATAAACTTGGCTAACTAATATGAATTTTGTAATTGGTATTGTTTATACCATGCTATATGTGCAAGCCTTATTGCGGTATTGTGTTGTTGTATATATGAGTTTGTTTCATTGTTTTCACATTTACATGGACTTAGTGTTCCGATATTTTGGATTGTTAGTGTGAATTATATATTCATATTTTAGTATTATTATTTATTGATTCTTGAAACCCATTAGGACTTTCAGTTATAATTTTACTTTTGGGTTTTAATGAAACACTTGGTGTTGTGAAATCAACGAACTATTATTTTTCATTGGATTGAGTCTATTTTTTTTTTAACGTATGTTGTTCCAATAGTTGAGTTTTGGATTATTTCACTTTTGTGGAAGATTACTTGTTCATGATTTAATATCTTACTTTTGAAATAATGGTCCAGGTATAATACATTACTTGTCGAACTTGTGACCATTTGGTTACAAGCATAATACTCTAACCAACTGAGCTATCAGACAATTATATTTGATTTCTCAAAACATATGTAAATTGCGAAGTGTTTCATGTTGCTATAAACAAATGTTGTGAAGTGTTTTATGTTGTTAGAAACACATATTGTGAAGTGTTTCATGTTTTTCAAAAAACATGTCGTGAAGTGTTTCATGTTGGTGGGCATTGTTGTTGATATATTATTTTCAAAAAGGGATAAATTATTTTTAAATTACATGTGGAATTATGAAAAAATATGTATAATTTAAAAGTTTGTCTGCCCAAAGGGATGAATTTTTATAATTATATGTAATTCTCCTTGTTGCTTAAATCTTCATGTGATGAAAAAAAAAATTGTATATTATATTCCCTGCCCAAAGGGGGTTTATAATATATAAATTATTTTGTTGTTGCCCAAATTTATTAGTCATGAAAATTTCTTTATAAATTTGAAGAATGCTTTTGGTTATTTCATGCAATTTCCTGCTCAAAGGGGGTTATTGTGTGTTTTAATTGGAAGCTTGTCTATAATAAAATTATTGGAGGTGCATTGGTCTAGGTGATCTGTCTGCCCAAATGGGATAGTTCTCCGAAGCCAGTGTATGCTCATTGATTTATCTGTCTAAGGCTTTGTCCTCGGTTAAACCTTGGTATATATGTGCATTTTGTCCAAAGGGGATATACTATTTTGCCGACCTTGTTGTAATGACTTGCTTTGTTAAAAGTTGTATTTTGCCTTATAGTTTATTTTGATGCATTTGTTTTACCTTAATAATGAATCTTTTGTTAATTCCTTTGAATTAATTTAAATATATTTGACCAATTCATCTACATGAAAGTAAGTTGGAGTAACTATAATTTCTTAGTACTTTATGTAGATGACATTTTATTTTTCAATAAGGTTTTGATTCATTGAATGAAACAAGAGTCTTTCATCTAAAAAACTTTGATAGGAAAGACTTATTGATAGCCTTTTTGTGTGTAAAACAAGAATATTTTATATTCATGTAGTGAGCTTAATTAGTGGGAGTTATAGAGGCTTGTTTTTGAATGTTTTAGATTCTTTGGATTCCCTTGATCAGTGGGAGTTATATTCAGTTTGCTTTTCGAGTCACTTATGTATGCAAACTGTTAATTATTTTGTGACTTTTGTTTGGATTTTATTGATGATCATCATTATTGTTTTTCTCCTTTCGATTGAGAAATATATGTATGAAATAATATCTTTAAGCATGTCGTGAGCTTAAAGATATCTGGATGTCACAAATTTTGAGATCTCATGTTGTATTGTGACATGTTGGTTTATATAACCTGAGTAATTTCATGTCGTTTGGAAATTGCGTTAATTCAATTTCATGTTGTTAAGAAATTGGATTGAAAAGACAATTTCATGTTGTTTAGAAATTGTGGTGATGTAATTTCATTTTGTTGAGAAATTGCATCAGAAAAAGTGTAATTTCATGTTGTTTGGATATTGCATTAATGTAATTTCATGTTGTTGAGAAATTACATTGAGGACCGATGAGAATTAGTGTGCTACATGTTGATCACTTTTGGCACTAATTCTTACTACACTACTAAGCTCAGATTCATGAAGATGTAATACTCATTGTATGTGAGTATGGAAGGTCACATGCTATGATATTTTCGGTATATTGATCGCCATGTTCCTATGATGGGTTTATGTTGGATTGAATTGTTTTGAGATGCTGGAATTGGAATATTGTTTTTCAAAATTGTGGCCACGTAAGAAGAATTTTCAGTTATTAACCCGATAGAGTCGTTTTCAAAATAATATTAAATTAATTAATATAGCCCAAGTGGGAGAATGTTAGAAATTTTCCTTTATGTGGACAATATTAATTAATAAGTTTTGTATTTTAAATGAATTGGGTTAATGGATATTCCAATTTTTATTATTTGGTTGGCCTATTGTGATCATGTTGAGTTGGGCTTATAGCATCTGTTGGTATTGGGCTTAGTTGGGCAGCAGTGTAGGCATTAGTGTTTGACCGGGCTTCTATGATGGGTGGACCCATCAGACACACTGTTGATTAGGTTTTTGCTAGGTTCCCTTTCTAGCCTATATATACTGGGATTAAGTCCCAAGAGTCAGAACGCTCCTATCGCTGAAGGCTGCCAATATCTAAATAGGTAATAGAGAGGAAGACTCTGACATCTTGTTCCTTCATCTTCTCCATCTTTTCTTCGATTCAGTAGTGGTCCAATAAGGTACACACAATCACAACTCTGATTTATTATTATTTGGTATTCTATAATCATATGCATGATCCGTCATTTTAAGATTCATCCTAACTATCTTTTCACATATGAATTAAGTACATGTTTGGAAAGGGGTGAAAATTACTTCTGAGGTAAGCTAAAACATCATGACTTTTTTTTATTCATATATTGTGGTATAAATTATCTATTAATTTTATTTATAACTAATTTATGTCGAAAAATCTAAAATCATCTTTAATTCTTTTTAATTATATATTTTTTTACAAAATTCGAAACCAAAATCTTGCTGAAAAGTAACCAAATCCATTTTCATATTTTTTTTACTTTTATTATCCTTTAAATCTAAATTGAAATATACACCGCACAATTTCAACTGAAAGTGGAAACCAAATATGCACCGAAGCTAATTTTGCCTCAGTATAAAGGCCAAACATACATTTTTCTCTTGCGAAATAAAATATGCGTCGTCCGATGAGTTATCATTTGCTGACTAATCGAAGCATGCTATTGCCAATTGCACAATCCAAATTCCCACATAGTTTGGTCTACACACATTTATTGACCAGTTCACAATAATTTCCACAGCTCCTTAATTTTCTTCTTTTATATATATATATAAGATATAGCTAGCTAGTGTTGAACAACACTCATACTTGCTTTTAACACTCATACTTTCTTTAGTTAAATTTTAGTAGCATTTTGATCTGATTCTGTTCGATGACGATTCATACTGATCCATCTGCTGCATACAGATGCAAAAACTGCCAAAACCCTGTTGCTTTCCGCGCTGAACTGCTTTCCAAAGACTATCTGGTAATATATTGTTGAAGAAACTCGATCAATTTATTTTTTTTCTTTTTTATAACTCTTCATCAGTTTATACCCTGCGTGTTGAACTTTGTAGATGGTTATATTGTATGATGGGTTGTTTTCAGTTCTGTAATAGAACCTAAATCTGCAAAACTCAAAACTAAGCATTCTCTTTTTATTTTCTTTTTTGTCTGTTTTTCTTTTAGAGGAAAGGATCGATCTTTATCTTTCCCAAAATTAGAGGACAGTTCTATTTTTCTTCATTCTTGTCATAATTTTTTTTTTATAAATAAATGTAAATTATTGATTTATTATTTTTTTTTAAAGTGAAAGATTAATTCGAACACAAATCTTCTTTTATTTTTCTTTTACTATCAAATTAATCTTATATCTCTTTATTCTTGTTATACCCATATTAGTTTGATCTGCTTTGAATGCAAGCAGTTGCTATAGCAATTATTCTTTCACAAATCACAAAGGATAAGCCAACAAATTGCAGAAAGCTCCTGACCGCTAGATAAGTTCAACTCATATTTCAAACATGAACAGATATAATTTTTTTCCAATACGTACTTATAATACCAACATGCTTGAAAAGAATCAAAACATATATGCAATGGAGGAGATCAACCGTACATGTATATGCTTATTAATGTAATGTTTTGTTCACATATACATCCTTGAAATAAAATTGTCATCTTTTAAAAGTAAAAAAATTAATGACCAAAGGGAAAACTGCTTTTCTTTGTTAATTCTCAAGTTACTAAATTTTAGTGTGAGATTTTTTTACAAGTCATATATAAATTTCACTAATTTTGAATTTTCTACTATAGGGGGCCGCTCTTTCCATTGCAATGGGATATCAAATTAGCAATGGTTACCCTACAAAAGAAATATACTATGTTACACACGATTTTTCAATTTTTGTATTATTATATGAGTTTTTTTAACTTTAATTTTATGATAATAAAATGATGTCTTACCAAGGGTTAGTTTAGTTTATTGATAAGATGTTAAGTTATTATAAACTCTAGTACCTATCCTTTGTTTGTTCCTAAAGATAAAAGTAAAATAAAAGGTTTAAATGTAATTTTGGTGTTCATATTTTTAAAATATATTATTTTAGTCTTTCTATTTTAAAATAGATAAATTTAGTCTTATTTTTTAAAATTTTGTAGTTGTAGTCTTCTTATTTTAAAATAGAAATATTTAGTCATTTAATTTTGTAAAATTCACAATTTTGATCATTCCATCAAATTCAAAAAACATTAATTAGTAAGAAATTAACTTTAATGTCATCCAAATTTAGTAATATGATAGGAGAATTTTTTTTTAATCTATGTTATAATCAATATAAATCTCTTAACAATCAACGCTTTTAATTTGAGGGAATGACAAAATTATAGATTTTACAAAAGTAAGGATTAAATGACTTTATTTAAAAATAAAAGATTAAAATTATAAAATTTTAAAAATAGAATAATTAAATATCTCTATTTTAAAATAGAGATCAAAATTGAAAATTTTGAAAATAAATGAATTCAAAATTACATTTAACCATGAAAAAAATGACGTTTTTACATTGAGTAACTTTGAAAATTTAAATAGTGTTTTTCTTCCATTTGTAACATTTTATATTATTCTTTATGTTCACCTTTGGCTATTCAGGCAAAAACTGGGCGAGCCTTTATGTTCTCTCATGCAAGGAACATCGTTTTGGGGCCAAAACAAGAGAGAAGTCTCATTACAGGTGTGTACACTATTGCTGGCATCTTTTGCAGCAACTGTGGTGAGGAATTGGGATGGAAGTACCTACAAGCTTATGAGGCAAGACAGAAGTTCAAGGAAGGAAAGTTCATAATTGAAACGGCAAAGATTGCCAAGGACTACTACTAGCTTGTATATTGAAGGCTACAAACACTAATTAAGGTCTTATGTTGATAAGTTTCTCAATTAATATCTGTATGAGAAAAAAGATAAAGAGATAAAATGAATTAAGTTTCACACAAGGATAAGAATTTTTCCCAAATTTACTTTAACATTTTTTTAATTACTATAATTTGAATATTTATTCTTCGATAGGACATGAGATATTTTTTATAAATTTTAGTCTTTTAGGTTAATTATGAAACTAATTATCAACGTAATTTAGTTATATTTAAAGTTTTTTTATTCAAAAAATATATTCGAGGAAAATTAAACTTAGGTTCTTGTAACCGTGCTTTTATTTATATTCTCTGATTGCAACCCTGATTAATAGGAGTCAAAAAGAGTGTAACCCATTTTAGGTCTGTGTCCAACCTTGATTCGCAGAGGTCAAATACATCTCGTTATTAGACAAAATCATTCAGTAGCATAGGGGGCAATTAATTGATTAATTCGTAGATTTTCGTAACAAGTTTTTTTCTTAACCAATAGAAATTGTGATTGTAAAATGAGATAGTGAGCTACTTTTCATCTAAGAATTCGAATTTGTAATTAGAACTGGAAATTCGTTATATTAAGTTAGGCCTAATTTGTTTCACAAACTTAAGTGTTTGACAATTTATTTTTCTCTTTAAAATTCCTTTTGATAGAAATACGTCTCTTTTATGACAAATGAGAATAATAAATATAGATTAATCGCAGACATGTTAGAGTATTTACAATAAGAGTTGTTTAATGATTGTTCAAAAAAATATTATTTTAGTATTTCATATGTGATTTTGAATTGTTTAAAATTAGAAAGAGTAATTTATATAAATAATCATTATTCATAAATTGTTTAACTTTATATTAAATATAAGAGAGAAATAAAATATTTGTGAGTTAAGTAATTTATTAATAGAAATATTCATTGAAGAAAAAATTATTTGAGTTGCTTAAGATTGAAGTGACATAAATTGGATTGTTTATATCAACATCATGCTAAATGCTCTTACTACATATTTAAAGCTTTGATAGGAAATAGATGGTATATAGGAAGGGAATCAAACACAAGATCTTTTTCTCCTCATGGTGCCTGAACCTAAGGCTATGCTTTTCTTTTTTATGTTTCATTTGATTTAATCAATATGTGTAGGTAAAAGTTATGGGTGTTCAAATCCAAACCGATGTAAAATAAAAATTAAACCAAACTAATTCTTTTTGGATTTGTTTGGATAACATTTTTTTCAAAGTGATCATTGGTTTGGTTTGATTTATGATATATATTTTTTTTAAATCAAATTAAACCATAATACTTATATTAACATTGCTATTACTTTAATGTGATGTGTTTTATGTATATACAACATGAGTTTCAACATATTTTGTAATGTTGTGTATACTAACTTATACAATATATACCACTTTCTTTTTAAGAATTTTTTTAAAGATATATTTGACTTAAAATTGATGAAAATTTGAGATATTTTTATTATAGAAAGTTTAACATATTAATAAGTTTTGTAAATTGTTATTAGCAATTTTTTAATATAATTTAATTTAAAAGTTGAAAAGAAAATATATAAATTTTAATGAAATAATATTTTAGTTAAACACAAAAATCAAATCGAACAAAAGCACAAAATATTAGTTTTATTTGGTTTGTATTTTATTTTAAATGAAAACCAAACTACATATTTTTTAAAATTTGATTCCGATGATTTTTTGATAAAAGCTGAACTAAATCGAGCTACAAACACGCCTAATAAGAGTGGTATATGAAAATGATACATGACTTCATGGGCGGACGCAGGTTAACAATTGGGGGGGCAGTGCCCCCATTAAATTCTCAAGAATAGAAATTTTTTTTATAATAATAAAATAAAGTAAAATAAAAAAATAGTTTAAACGTTTGTACAAGAGAAAAAATTGAAAAGTAAAGAAAAAGAATAATAAAAAAGATGAAAAATAAGAAAGGAGTGAGTATGGATATGTATGTTTGTAACTTTTATGAATACAGTGACTACACTCTTGTTACTTTTGAGCACCCATCACATGCTAATTTTGTTAATTTTTCTCTTTTAAATTGTACATTTTTCACACTTTTGTTATAATAATTTGTTCCTTTAATTTTCTTCACAAAAAAAAAATTTCGGAGGCACCGCCTCCGAATCCCTCCACTATTGTCCCTCCTTATTTTTTTTTTCTGGATCCGCCCCTGATGACTTCGTAATCAAATAGCTTTTTGGTTGGGTAATGGTTATATTTGGAGGTCTACTTAGAGGGCTTTTACATTTTTGGTGGGAACTATTATTATCGATCTGTACTCATTGTACAGTTTTTTTTTTAATTGTGTATAAATACATCTTCATTTTGCCTTTCAAAAAAAAGTTTATAATTAATTTTTTATCGAAAAACTTGATTAATTATCTTGAGTAGTTATTTTCAATAAAGTCTCTCTTTTTAATCACATCTTTTCTATCTAAAAACAAAGTCTAACTTAATAAGCGGGTATAACTATAAAAGGGATCAAATTTTATTCAAAATATTTATAATTGTCTGTTACAAATATTAATTATATTAGTAATTAATCTATCATGACAAGTATCTCATGCATGTCATGAAAAATATCTCTTTGAATCTGTACTAAAGGTTTTTAGCAATTTTTTTCAATGTCTACTAACAAACAATTAGTCAAAAATCATCTTTCATCTTATTGTAAAGTGTAGTGTTGACAATATTTATAACTGAAATAGATTGCTACACTTGATACCAGAAACATGTTGGAGTCTCACCCACACAAGCAATATTAAGGAAAACAAAGATGAAATATATATATATATATATATATATATGAAAAATAGATATATGAAGAGAGAATTGTTGTCTCAATCTCAAACTTGTTTATTGGCAAAGATGAGTAAATAACCTTTAATTTTTAAATCAAATATAATCAAATAAGTTCCATGAAAAAATGAAGCTATTTAGTTGCAAATTCAATCATTTATAGCCTTCGAAACAACACACAACAAATTATAAAAAAAGAAGGTATTTATAGCAAATTATAAAAAGGAAAATAAGTGATACTTGTATTATTTGGTGATAGATTAAGAAAAGCGTGAATTATATGGTTGACTTGATGATTTAAGAGAAAAGAAAGGAGTGAGTTAGATGTCCGGCAAAAACTTAAATTTAATATAAATTAAATAAAAAATTAATAAAATGGTGCAAGCAAAGCAATATTTAGCAATTTCGGGCACTCAAACAGGCCCAAAATAGGATGGGTTTAAACCCGCCCTATTTTGGGTGTATTTCACCAGATGTTGACACGTGACAGTTATGCAGAAGGGATGCGATGTGATCGCAAACTTCGGAAGGCCATAACTTTTGACTGAGATGTCTGATTGAGACGAAACCGGTGGTCACGCACTCGAAATTGAGAGGAGAAGCCCTAGGTAAGTCCCTGTCCACATTTTTTTTTCCAAAAGAGGCCTCTAAGTGCCTCAAAATTGTGATTTAATCGTCGAAGCTACAAAAAATTTCATATTTTCTAATTTTTTTTATCTATTCAATTAGTGAATTGCAATCTATTCTTTATTTATCTAATTACTTCTCTTAATTTTGAGCATTCTGACATAAAATACGTCATCATCGGACATTGCTACGAGAAATTACGATTGTTCAAAGTTATATGCATCGTCAATATTATAGTCTAATTTTGTTCAATTTTTTAAATTATTTTTGCGACCACAACAACATGATTTTTTAGGATTTATGGTTTAGGGTTTTGGGTTTCGGGTTTAGGCTTATGGTTTAGGATCTAGGATTTAGGGTTTATGCTTTAGGGTTTAGTGGTTTAGTGTTTAGGGTTAATTAATCCAAAGCCCTAAACCACTAAACTCGAAACCATTAAAAATCTACAGCAAGAACCTTGACGTACATTGTTTCAACTTGTGCCAAGTCCATCATCATATACACAGAGAAGAAGCAAAACAGAACCATCAATAGTTAATCATTAACCCAAAGCCCTAAACCCCTAACACTAAAACCATCAACACTAACCAATTATCCAAACACACTATCCCTTAGCCCTAAACACATAAACCTTATCCCCCTAAACCATTAACCTAATCCAACAGTTAATCATTAACCCAAAGCCCTAAACCCCTAAACTGAACCCACTAAACCCTAAACAATTAACCAAATCCAATAGTTAATTAACCCACAACCCTAAACAAATGCATAAATTTCCAAAATTATACTGTAAAAAGGACGATGCATATAACTTTGAACAATCGTAATTTCTCGTAACAATGTCCGATGATGACGTATTTTATGTCAGAATCCTCAAAATTAAGAGAAGTAATTAGATAAATAAAGAATAAGTTGCAATTCACTAATTGAATAGATAAAAAAATAGAAAACACGGAATTTTTTGTAGCTTCGACGATTAAATCGCAATTTTGAGGCACTTAGAGGCCTCTTCTGGGAAAATTTTTTGGGCAAGTTTACTTCGGGAATTGCCCAGGGCTTCTCTTCTCAATTTCGAGTGCGTGACCACCGATTTTGCAATGAAGCAATATAATAAGAGGGTGATTTCCTTCTGCCAAGAAGAAGAAGAAGAACTTAACTCTAGAAGCGAGATGAGTGAGAGGTTGAACATGTAACTTTTTATGTAGAGACTTGGTCTATAATGAAAACTATGGAAATGATTTAGCCTTTTATTTTCATTTCTATTTTTTGATAAAAGATTCTATTCTTCTTTTATATTAATATTTGGTTATCATGTTATATTATAAGTGTAAAGTATTATTTATTTATCCTGTTAATTATTAATTTTCATACAAGAACTTATCTAATATTAGTCATAGACAAAATGTATAGACACCAATATAATGATCTTTTACATATAAAAACTAAATTTGAGAATTGTAACACGGATACATATTACCAAATTGCATGTTTAACTTTGTCATTGCTTGTAGATATAAAAAAAAATATCTATTAGAGGAGATCAATTTCTTAAATAAAATGAATCTTAATATTTTGAGATATCAATCTTTAACTTTCCACCCAAAAATATTGGGTTTATCAAAAAATTTATATCATTTTTTTTAGTAATGCAATAAAGTTTATAACAATTGGCAAAAAAATATTAATATAATTTTTAATGATCTCAAACCATATCACAATAGAAAAAAGGATTATTATTTTTTTAAAAATAAGACACTAAATTAAGAAAAGCAAAAGATAAACAAATTAACTTTTAATTTTTAACAATAACAACCATCAAAATATAAAAATAATTTGTGTCACTACCACTTTCCCCTTTAGCTGGCCAAACGAAGCTTCTCACGTTGCTTTTTGTTCTTGTCCCAAGAACAAGAGTAAGGTGCTGACACACCTTCTTCTCTTTTCTTCCCAAAACCTTACACAGATCCTCAAACCATAAAAACACTCCAATTCCAATTGAATTGTCCAAAACGCAAGCGAAGTGAAGAGAGAGCGATTATCGTTTGAACAATGGAGTACAGTTTCGACGAGAAGGACTTCGCATCGTGCTGCGGAAGCACCAAATTCGCAGAGGAAATGGCTTCGGCCTCTCCTTTCGGTTCGTTGCAGGACGCTGTTTCTGTAGCCAGGGGCGTTTGGTTCAACAGCGTTGATGTCAACGGTTGGCTTCAGGCCTTCTCCGCGCACCCTCAGATCGGTCAAACCCACGCTCCCTCTGTCGCCTCTGAAGCCAGTGCTCAGTTCAGTACTTCAAATTCATATTCACCTCTTTTCTTCATCTGGGTCACTCTCCTTTTCGTGTGATGAATTGAGTTTTGAATGCAAAGGGTGTGTTTTTCTCTTTGTGGGTTGGTGGTTGTTTGTGTCTGAAGCCAGTGCCCACCCAGTTCAGTGCTTCAAATTTACCTCTTTTCCCCATCTGGGTCACTCGTTTTTGTGTTTTGGTGTGAAAGAATTGAGTTTTGAATGCAAAGGGCGTGTTTTTTATCTTAGCGGATTGGTGATTGTTTGTGTGTTAAGCTACTGATCATTTCAGTACTTCAAATTTACATATTTCCCCCATCTGGGTCGCTCTCCTTTTTTGTGTTTTGCTGTGAAAAAAAAAAAAAAGAGTGAAAAGTGTGTTTTTAATATTTCTCTTTGTGGGTTGGTGGTTGTTTGTCTCTTCATTTGGGATTTGTCAGTTCAGGTTCAGTCATTGATCCCTCCTATTCTGTTTCAATCAGAAATCATTCGTTGATTTACTTATTGTAAAAGTCAACAAATTTTGTGATTGGACGTTAGTATAAAAATCATTTCACATACTATCTACTATTCCTTCTTTTAATTATCATGGTGGCTCTCTATTTTGTGTATTGATATTAAGTTAAGAGTAAATAGCCTATGAACTGTTAGTGTTTACACGATTTGTGATATACTGTAAGTGTGTTGACTTTTATAATTACTACCTACCTATCATGATTTTTGATTAGTTTGCAGTGTAAAAGTATCTACACTGATGTTGCATAGAAATTAAACTCTCAGTGAAACTAATGATTTAGATGTAATGGTTGTGTTTTTCTTTGTGAGTGAATGCAGGGGTATTAGGAAATGGATTCTCTGCAAACGCGCCTTCAGGTTGGATGAATATTGGGCGGCTCAAATCTCAGATGCATATTTTAAGTCTGATTTACTGAGATAAAATATGAGTTGTCTAATGTTCATCCGAGGGTTGCAATTGTGCGATAGTGTGAATGTGTTAAATCCCTGACTACAGGAAATCTGGGTCTGGGATTTTAAGTTAGCTGTGGAGTTTGTCAGTTCAGTTGAGTTATTCCTCCTATCTTGTTCCTGTTTTTAACTCTCTGTGTTGTTTTCTATTTTGTATTTTGATATGAAACAAATGATTTAGATGCAAAGGTTGTTTTATTTTTCTTGGTGGGTGCATGGGATTTTATGTTAGTTATGGAGTTTGTCAATTCAGTTATTCTTCCAATTTTATTCCTGTTTTTAGCCATCTGGGTTGGTTTTTCCCTTTTACATTATGGAGAAACATGAATGAAGTTGTGAATTTGTCTTCACCTTGGTGGTGTTTGCTTTTGGCTTAATCTATGATGTATGCAATGAAAAGGGTAAAAGAAACATATCCCCTATTTGCTTGTTAGGAATAATGACTTGACTAAGGAACTGCTTTTGGCAGGTGGAGTAAGGGAGAGCAATCGACTGCTTTAGCAACTGCTACGGGTTCTAGCTTACAGGTTTGGTCGCTGCTAGTACTAAAAAATTTACCAATACTTCAGTGCTAATTTCCGTACTATGAAATATATGGATGCAAGGCTCTGGCTCTGCTATCAGAGTTTTTTTTTTTTTTTTTTTCTTTTATCGGCCAATTTTAGTTGTTAGTTTTGTTAGAAATGTTAGTGTGAGGGATTTGTACCCACGACCTATCCCTCCCCCTTTCTCCCTTTAACCACCAAGCCAACCTTATAACTCCCCTATGCTATCAGAGCACTTAAGATAACGTGTAAGATATTGAATTGAAAAGCACCCTCATTGGTTGGACCTGCATCATGGTTTACTATTGTCTATTGGTTGTATTATTATTGTGGAGGAAGTTAGGAACCATTTATCCATTAATAAAATTGGGCTTTTGATGGGGCAGCAAACATGTGGCCAGAGAAAGGCCTCACCTGCAATGTTAACTGTTGATGAATGCAAGTTAGTCATCTGCATGTGGTCTATTTTGCAGGAATTATCTGAATGGAATGCTCGGTATAGGGAAAAGTTTGGGTTTGTATTTCTCATTTGTGCAGCTGGGAGAAGTACTGATGAGATACTTGCTGAACTGAAGGTAAATTTGAATTTATAGTTTAGTGCTTACAATATTTTTATTTATTAATTTTATTTCTATTGTTCATCTAATGTTTATTTGGGTGAGTTTCTGTTGAACCATTATATTATGAACATACATTTGTTCCTTTCGAAAGGTTAAAAACTGGATTAATTTTTTTTAGAAGGTTGAGCTTGTGAATTGTGAGTATGATTGACCCCACGAGCTTCTTGTTGAAAGGGTGGGGAATATTCTTTCCTTGAGGGCTTTTCATCTCCTTTATTGTCTCTTATGTGCATGGTTCAATCATTGCAATTTCCTATGTTGTTTAGGAACCCAAATTATTTTGAATATTTCACCAGTGAATGATTTTGAGAGAGGAAAATGCTGATAAAAGACTTTTCATTTTAATTTAAAATTGTTTCACATCTTGCAGAGACGTTATACAAACAGGCCAATTGTTGAATTTGAGATTGCTGCTCAGGAGCAAATGAAAATTACAGAACTGCGCCTTGCAAAGCTCTTTTCAAGTAGAGAAAACATTTCTTCTTCAGTTGATAAGTATTCCACTGCTAAAAAGGCAGAAGGTACTTCCATATTCTTTGTTATGTTATTTTTTTATTTTTATTTTTACATTTTATGAATAAAAAGACCTTTTCAAATTTAGATCTGCTTAGGAAAGATGTAACTTTATGCTCTACGCATTTCCCTGATAGCCCTTCAACTATTAAATTTTATCAAATTTCAATGCTTGGTATAAGTTCTCCTCTTTATTTTCTGCATTTTCTTCCTCTGCACGAGGGATATTTATACAAGAGAAAAACTAACAAACTAATCTAAAAGATATACTTACTATCCTAAAAAATAGGAGATAACTTATTATTTTAAACTACCTATACTCTTTTCATAATAACAAATGTTTAAATTCAAATATCCTTAACAACTTTGATCTTATCAGAAATAACAACAAATTTTAACTGGAAGCTTCCTTTCAATACCCCCGCCTCAAGTTGGCGCATGAATGTCGATCTTGCCCAATTTGTCAATCATCTCTTCAAAAATCTTTCCTGATACAGCTTTGGTTAGTACATCTGCAAGTTGGTCTTCAAAACGCACATAAGGAGTTTGAACAATTTTTCCATCTAACTTTTCTTTAATGAAGTGCCTATCTACTTCAATATGTTTTATTCTATCATGTTGAATTGGATTGTGATCAATCTCTACTGCAGCTTTATTATCACAATATAGGTTCATAGGCTTATCATATTTGACTCCCAGATCTGTTAAGATGCTTTTTACCCACAGTAATTCGCAAATACCAGAGGCCATACCTCAAAATTCAGCTTCAACACTGGATCTTGCCACCACTTTTTGTTTCTTGCTCCGCCATGTAACTAGGTTGCCTTCCACAAAGGAAAAGTATCCTGAGGTGGATTGCCTAGTTGTCTTGTCTCCTGCGCAGTCAGAATTTGTATAGCCTTCAATGCAAGCTTTGTTATTCTTTGAAAAAAGTAGGCCTTTACCTGGTGAGCTTTTAAGATACCTCAAGATGCAGACCACGGCTTTCATGTGCTCTTCACTTGGGGAGTGCATGAATCTACTTACAACTCTTACTGAGTAGGCAATGTCTGGCCTTGTATGTGACAAATAAATTAACTTGCCAACGAATTTCTGATATCGGTTCTTATCTGTGGCGATCTGATCTGGGTATACACCAAGTGAGTGATTCATTTCAATTAGTGTATCTGCGGGCTTACATGCTAACATACCTGTTTCAGATGACAAATCCAAAATATACTTTCTTTGGGACAAAAAAATTCCTTCCTTTGATCTTGCAATTTCTATGCCAAGGAAATACTTTAATTGACCAAGATCCTTTAGTTCAAACTTGGCTGCTAGTCGTTTTTCAAGAGTTCTCATTTCATTTAAATCGTCCCCTGTTAGCACCATATCATCCACATATACAATGAGAATGACTATCTTCCCGTTGTTGTTTTTTATAAACAAGGTATCATCAGCATTGCTTTGCTTATACCCAAACTGTTTCATTGACAAAGAAAATGTTCCAAACCATGCCCTTGGTGATTGTTTGAGTACATACAACGCCTTTTTTAGCTTGCATACTACTTCTCTTTTGAAGGTTGCAATTTTACTCCTGGTGGAACCTCCATGTAAATTTCCTCTTCAAGGTCACCATTTAAGAAGGCATTCTTTACATCAAATTGCTTCAAGGGCCAATCTCTATTGGCTGCTATGGAAATTAGGATCCGGATTGTGTTGAGTTTAGCCACTGGAGCAAACGTATCTTGATAGTCCACCCCATATTTTTGTGTATATCCCTTTGCTACGAGGCGTGCCTTGTATCTATCTATGCTTCCATCTGCCTTTAGCTTTACATTGAACACCCATTTGCAACCAACTGGTTTCTTTCCACTTGGTAGTGGAGTCAGACCCCAAGTGTCATTTTTTTGAAGTGCCTCCATCTCTGTATTCATGGCTTCCTTCCATCTAGGGTCCTCTAAAGCTTGCTGCACACTGTTAGGAATTGACACAGTAGATAATTGAGCATATGATTCAGATAATCTATCAGATGATACATAACTGCTTATGGGATATTTTACTTTTACCTTTGGGTCTGGTTCATAGAGGGGTTAGGTATGCCTTTAGTGGGTCAGTTTGATCAGGAACTATTGTTTCTTGAGGGTTGGAAGGGGTAGGAGATGAGTGAGTTTCATTAGAGTTAGGAGTTACCTCAGAAGTAGATTTGGATTGTAGTTCAGGGTTGTCCATAGCAGGTGATATAGTTATGTGAGGTAGACAAAGTGGCTCATCTGGTGAAGGGACAGTTGCATTTGCTGGATCTGCATTGGAAGCCTCTTCAAGAGAGAGAGGACAATTATTGTTTGGGGAACTGTTTGGAGGAGAAATATGAGCAGGAGTAACCAATATTGAAGTGGATGACCCGAGTTCTTCTTCTCCAAAATCTGGAACCAGATTCTCCCCCTGAGAAGGAGAGACCCCGTTGAATAATAAGGGTCGGATTCATAAAAGGTGGCCTCAAGAGTGACATGCATTTGTGAGTTTTGGGATCAAAGCATCAATAACCCTTTTGGAAATCAGAATATCCTACAAAAATACACTTCTTGGCACAAGGGTCAAGTTTATTACGCAAGGCTTTAGGAACATGTACAGACACAGTGCAATCAAAAATACAAGGTTCAAGATTTGAAACATGAGGAATAGAAAAAATAAGATTCCAGTTTTTGGAGAGGGGTAAGAAAGTTAAGAACCGCAGAGGGTGTACGATTTTTAAGATACGTAGCAGAAAGAACAGCTTCCCCCCAATACCTAGAAGGAACATTCATATCAAAAAGGGAAGCCCGAACGACTTCTAAGAGCTGGCGATTTTTCCTCTCGGCTAAACCATTCTGCTGAGGAGTATAAGAACAAGAGGATTGGTGTTTAATGCCATGAGAAGACAGGAAATCAGTAAAAAGTCCATCCATATATTCCAACCCATTATCTGATTGAAGGATCTGTATAGTGCTATTAAATTGGGTTTGAATCATACTGTGAAACTTTTTAAAAGCTGCAAAGGCTTCATTTTTATGTTTCATTAAGGATATCCAAGTGATGCGAGTGCATTCATCTATGAAAGTCACAAAATAATGAGTGAGAAAAAGAGGGAATTTTTGCAGGACCCCATACATCAGTGTGAATTACTTGGAAAGGAACCTTGCTTTTATTCAAACTAGGAGAAAATGAAATTCGATGGATTTTAGCCATGTCACAAGTAGAACATTGAAAATCAGGCAACCTAATCCTAGAGAACAAATGGGGAAATAATTTCTGGAGATAGCTAAAGGAAAGACGACCAAATCTTTTGTGCCAAAGCCAGATCTTAGAGTGAGTATGATCCAGAGAGGTGGCAGCAGTTTCACGGCAAGGCAATGAAGTTTCACTGTCAGAAACCTCAATGAGTTTTGGTTTTGTTCATAGTTGTATTCATAAATTAAAACCATCACGAGTTATGAACTTTTGTCGAGAAGTAGCAGGATCAAATATTTGAATTTTTTCATTGATTCAATCAGTATATTAAAAGTTGTGAGTTTTAGAGTAGTCAAATCTGAGATCCAAGTGATTTTAATTTTAACTGTTAACTTGTGTTAGAATCATGTCATTTTCACGAGTCATTAACTGTACAAATGAAATAGAGGATAGAAGACACGATCTGATTAAATCAAATTGTATGTAATTAATCAATAATCAGTATATGAGAGGGTCCTTTGTAAATGCTTAAAAATTTAACTGGTGTTATATATTTAGCCTTGTTAATTTTGTGTGTAAGATTTATCTTGATAAAAAAAGAATATAACTTGTATGTTTTGTATTATGCCTGCTGTCCTATATGAGCATTGTTTGTTTAACACTATTAGTCCGGTGTAATCTAACTTGCTTGCATTTTTTTTATCAGTTTGAATAGTAAGGCCTTCTTTCTCCCCCCCTTCAATTATGTTTGCTGCTACTTGATGCTCTGTTTGCTGAAATTAATTTTCCTTCAACCTTTTTTGTTTTAATTGCTAATTTTTGTGCATATATGGAAAAACATTTTATAAAAATTTCTGTTTGGTGCTAACATTTGTATCATGTAGAAGAATTGTAATATTTAGAACCATTAATGAGTCTTCACCTATCAGCTTAAGCTTTGGGGATAGTTGGTAATTAATTTTGTATTAGAGCCCCAATGACCAAGTGGTCATACTCAATCCTTGTTGGCTTTATTCTTCTAAATTACAAAGTTGAATTTTAACACAAGGTGAGTGAGCAAGTGCATTGTCCGTAATTCAAGTCCAAATACATGCGAGATATAAAATCATTCACGAGCTTTTCATTAATAGCTTAAGCTTCTTAAATAGTTTATTGTTGACACACAATAAAATGTACATCATGTAATTGGAGTTATGGGATTGAATAGTTTTTACCTCTGAAACTCTGGTATCTGGAAACTCAAGTGAACAATGAAAAGTGTGTTCTTGTGGGGAAGATTTCTGTGGTTGTGAGAGGGGAAGGGAGGGTGGATTAGAAACCAAGGAAACAGATATTCTAAGAAACCTTTTTATATCTTAAATCTGGATGAATTGGACCTCCCTATTATGCAAACCTTAGCTCCTTTTATTCCATTGCGTTGTAATAGGCATGTTGTTTTGTCGAGTGGTGCACACTGAGTCCTTGATGTTCCATCATTTGTAGTGATCCCTAAGCCCCCACCTCATCTATTTAATTTAGACAATTAAGAATGAACTAGGAACTAGGAAGTCTAGTTACAATATATTTTTAATTCATCCTTATCATGAACTGTTCTACATGTAGCAAACGATTGATTATTGCATGACCCTATTATTGTGTGCTTGTAAGTTGTAACTTCCCTTCTTCGGCATTAAACATTTCCTTGGGAAATTTGAAAGGTATATTGTCTGCTATTTAGTTGGGAATAAATTGTCCTTCCTATTGTTTATATAATGTATGTGGTATGAATTTTCAGGTCTCCAACTTCTACATCATGATATTTCCTTCCTTGTTTAAAACCTATAACCAATCTTGATTTTTAATTTTCCCAATGCTAGAAGATCGTATAAGCATTATTGGTGGTCATGTGACTGCTGCTTCAGAGATTTCAACAGCAAAATCAATTCACCATCCTGCCAGAATCCGCCCTCCCATTACCACTCATGTGTTGGATGTTTCGATAGGCTCTCCAGCTGCTGGTATCGAGGTCCTTCTGGAGGTGTGGAGGGGAACTCAGTCTCGACCGATATTTGGGGCCTCAGGCGGTGGCAGTTGGGTGTTCCAAGGGTCTTCAACAACGGATTTAGACGGTCGTAGTGGTCAACTGTTGAGCATAGTTGATGATGTGAGTCCAGGGATATACAGGATAAGTTTCAACACTGGGAAGTACATCCCAAATGCTTTCTTTCCTTATGTGTCTATAGTGTTTGAAATCAAGGAGTCACAAAAAAGGGAACATTTCCATGTTCCTCTCCTGCTTTCACCATTCTCATTCAGCACTTACCGTGGAAGCTAGGATTATAGGCACAGTTGCCAAATGAATGTCACTGATATTTGTGGGTACCTAGCATGAATTTCTAAAGATTTGGTGAATTGAACTTGTGTTCGTGCCCATAGAACATGGTAAAAAGGGTACCAAATATACAAGGTAATCAATGTATTACTGTTTAGTTAATGCATGTTATATAAGTTCTTTTGAATTAATAATCGAGACTTGCAATATTTGAGACTTGACTTCAACATCTTGTTCTTTCTTTTTTTTGAACGGCCAAATAAATTTATTAACAAGAAATCCATGAAGAAGCACAAGGTCTACCCCTCCTTCTCCCCCTGAGTCACTTTGAGGATAGAAGCCTGACAGATTCCACAATATCATTTACTGAAAAATTATTTCCTCCAAATATCTTTTTATTCCTCACTTTTCACATGGACCATTCCACCGCAAACCATGTTAGTTGCCACCACTACTAAGAAAACGCGTTTCTACGACAGTTATTAATGCCATTTCATGACGTTTAATGACCATCTTTGAAGCCAGAGTTGTCGATGGTTTTCAAGACCGTCTTTGAAGGACAAAGTTTTTAAGACGGTCTTGTTCTAGAACTGTCTAAGAAACTTTTATTTTATAAAAAAAATTAAATTGAATTGCACGGGTTGTTCTAAGATGGTTCCCACCGAAAATCGTCTTAGAACTTGAGTTTAAAAAAATGGTGTTTCTAAAATGATTTTTCATAAAAATGTTCTTAGAAGTTTTTTTTTTTAAATAAATATAAATTAAATGAGTGCTTCTAAGAGAAAATCATCTTAGAAGTTATTTTTTTAAAATAAATATAAATTAAATGGGTGTTTCTAAGACGATTTCGAGAAAAATCATCTTAGAAGAATCAATTTCTAAGACGGTTTATTTCAAGAAGTGTCTTAGAAAAGCATAATTTTTGTACATATATTTCTAAGACGGTTTCATCAATGAACCGTCTTAGAAAGGGTCTTTTATATTTTTTTATATCTCATAAACTTCAATTTTTAAAGCACCAGCCAACCTGTAGAAAATTATTAAAAAATCATACACTTCCAAACAAAATGGAGATCTCAAGGGGTCACTTTTGTGTCCCCCTAAACTTGAAAATCCAACTATGATAACAATAACTCATAACTTCGACAAAATACAACACCAATATAGAACTCATTACAAAATATAATGGCCCAATTGTAGTTCATAAAGTGTGTATCAATTTGGTAAGAAAAACATCTACATGAATTAGAGACAATATTACAAGATATTGCGATCTCGACAAGTATACCGATCGTTCCAAGTAATAAAATGATAAGTATAATATCGTCCCATGAGGATTGAGCACCAATTTTATCGTAACTATTATCTTGAAGTTGGGCAAATAAATGTTTTGATGGAAATGTGGGTTATATCTTGAAGTAAATAAAAGTAAAGACAAAATTCAACAATCAATAAGTAATTAAAAACAACGAAGTTTGGTTTTAGTAAATATGAGAGAGAGAGTAGTCAGGGCAGACTCACCTTCTGATTACCCCACTTTCTTAACTTGGATTGGTTACTACATTCAATTACTTTAGCTATTTAGATAGTGCATCTTCATTCAAGTAGTAGTTAAATTCTAATTCCTTAGTGACTTTAACCCTTTAACCCACATAAAGATCCTAATTCCTTAGTAATCTTTCTTAGATTAAGCATTAAGTTTGATACACTGAATCATCCACAATCATATATTTATATTCCTAGATAATGTAAAGATTGTTACTTTACCAAAGTAAAAAATTAGAGGCCCAATATTCCTATTGTGAACCCTAAATCTTAGCACATTATCAGAGTGATCAAATCTAATAAAGAGATATACTTTGGAAACAAGGTAAAGCGAAATAACTTAGCATAAAAGAATAATAGAAATCAATCCAACAAAAAAAGGCTTACATTAGGTTTGTGGCCCTAACTACAATAAGCACTTAGCTAGACATATTCATGTCTGACTTCAAAAGCACAAAATGGAGCATGTTCAGCTGAAGAACAATCAAGAGAAAGAAGAAGAGAAGCATCTCTTCCATCTTGGTCTTCAAGCTCTTGACCTAGCAAAGCACTCCCCAAGCTTCTTTCTACTTCTTTTTAGTCTTTGCAAGTGTCTGAAGTCCCTTCATTAATTTCGTGACCTTCGATTTATAGGCATGGAGTGAATCTCCCAAAATGCCCTCAGAATCGTGCTCTGCAAAATAGAACAGTAGAATCCTGTGTCCCAGTGCTACTCGCGCCAATTCCCACGCCATTAGCGCCACCATACTGCAATCCTGGCGCTGATAGTGCCACATCCCAAGCTGATCACGCCAGGTGACAGAGAGAAATATACTATAATTCTTTCTTTGGCACAGATAGTGCCAGTTCTCGCGCTGTTAGTGCCAGATGGCAGAGAGTTTGCCACAAAATTGCTTCTTTGGCGCGGATAGCGCCATAACCACGCAGTTAGTGCTAGCGCTAGATGACTTCCTTGCTCTTGCTTTATTCTCTTCTTTTCTCTCACTCTTCTGCTATGAAAATACATAAAATGATTGAAAGAATGATTGAGAAGGAATCATCAACGTTTCCCAACAATTATAGACAATTATCACCCATTTGTGATTGATTCCTTGCTTCTTTTAGCTTGGAAAGCGTCATATGCTAGACGCATATCACAAGACATGAATAGCCCACATGTATTTCTCTTGTAGTTTCATTTTCTCTTCCTTCAAAGCCTTCTTTTCCTGCATATAGAGGATACAAATGGGGTTCAATACAAAAATTATAGAAGACATGAATTACACTATCGGACTAACTCAACACAAACTTGGAATAATACAAATACATATACATAGAGATATATATGGATATATATATATATACATATATATATATATATATATATATATATATATATGGAAATGAAAGTAGGTATATAATATTTTTGCATGTTTTTCACACACTTTGGTTTCCTTCACTCATAATTAACAACAACAGTATCAGCCACAGGAGAAGTGCTTACAGAAACCAACTTTCTGAATAAAGGGACAAAATAATTTTATAAAATCCTCACAAAACTTTCCACTCAACTACTATTTACCTCCCTCACAATCCACAACTTTCAATCATTTCTATCTAAACGAAATCACTTTCCCTCTAATTTTGCCATGTATGAATTATGTTATTCCTGTAGAGAGTTTTCTCTGGTACTCTTAACTGCTCCATGTGAGTTGTACCTCTCTCTTTGTGATTTTGATTTCTCTTTCTAGGGCAACAACATGGAATCATGGATCATGGGTACATAGATCATACGGTGCTGTAAATAATTAATGTATCAAGTACAAAGATATATCATGTACCTCTAGATCTCTTGTTGCGTAACGGCAAGTGTACCGATCGTTTTAAGTAATAAAGTGATAAGAAAAGTATCGTCTCCACGAGGATTGATGCACTAATTTTATTGTAATTATTATCTTTAAATTGGAAGAAATAAAATTAAATTGGTGTATGGTTTATGTTGTGAATTGAAGAAATTAAATTAACAAAGGTAAATTGCTATTGAAATTAAAGATAAAATTGATTATGTTTTTAGAATTTATGGGAAAGAGTTGTAGTCAGAGCACTCAACCTTATGATCTCCACCTCCTGTACTTGGATTAATTACTAAATTAATTATTCTAAATGTTCAGATAATATATTTTTCTATCAAAACTAGTTAAGCCCTAATCCCATAGTGGCTTTAACCCTTTAATTCAATTAAAATCCTAATTCCTTAGTGATTTCTCATAAATTAAGCATTAAGAAATACATTAATAATTTAGCAATCATACATCCCTATCCCTAGGTAATGTAACAATTGTTACTTTACTCTTGTCAGAAATTAAAGTTTCAATATCCCTATTGTAAACCTTAACTCTCAGAACTTTATTAGAATGATCAGTCCTAATAAAGATATAATCAATGCGAATAGAGTAAAATAAAACACTTTAGCATAAATAATATAGGAATCAATCCAATTACAGAGAAGTTCACATTAGGTCTTGGCCTTAACTACAAAGAGAGAGGAATTAGCCTGACATAGTTATGTCTGACTCTAATACAATGAGGTGAAGAAGCATAAGCAAGATTAGAAAAGAAGAGTATGCAAACTCTTCAACTTGGATCTCCCTTTTATCTTCTTCCTTCCTTCTTCTTGATCTTGATAATGCCTCCTTTTCTTTGTTTCTGTCTCCCTGAGCTCCCCTTCTCTGAACCCTTATGTTCCTATTTATACTTAGGTCATCAAAGCCCTCTTATCTTTTATTTTTATCTTATCTTTAAAATATTTCGTATTTTCTGTGACGTCCGCGTGACTGGCGCCAAATCTGGCGCGATTAGCGCCAACTTCCAGTGTCTGTGGCGCGATTGGCGTGGGTCTTGGCCCGACTGGCGCCAACTTCCAGCATCCACATGGTATTTTCTGTCTTCTGGCGCGACTAGCACGGCACTGGTGCGGATCACATGAAAACCCAGAACATAATAGCTTCTTTATTTGGTTCTTTTCTTCCTTTTCTTAACTCCTAATATCAAATTGAAATAAATTAGAGATAAACACAATAATGATGAAACTTATACCTATTCTAACAATTATTTGATATTTTCTACTTAATTTCTTAATGATTTTAACCTAAAAACTACTATATGCTAACATCATATCATCTCTCTTAATGGGTTAACCTATAGTTGTAAATCATAAAATTAGTAAAGTACATAACAACAATTTTATATTGATTATCATAGAAGTGACATGAAAGCAAAAGGAAATATTTTCCACATATTGGAACAACATTATGCAAAAGAAAGTCTAAAAAATCTCCAATTAAACATGCCTATGTTATAGCAGTAGATAAACATCACTAACCCCAGAGTCACTATTATTTTTGAACATCTTGATTTTGTTAACTTGTGAGTCACTGTACTACATTTGTAAAATTCCAATCACTTTATAACTTGATGCAAACAAGGAATTCATTTAAGCCATGCATGAAAGTATGAGACACATAAACAATAGCAAATAATAACGTCTTCTACAAGTCCATGCCCCCACCCGAGCCTGTATCATCCAGCCATAGCTCGATTGGAGTATCCTCTTCACCTACAGGTTGAAACTCATATGTTCTCATGATCCAAAATCAAATAATCAATTGCATATTATACAACCTGGTAGTTCTATTGCATCAAAAGTGCCAGAGCCAAGTTTCATGTACAAGCAATAACTAAATTTGATCCTGATGAAACTATAGATGGGCATCTGACTGTAGCAGTGGTGTTCTCCCAGAAGGAATGTGCAAGAATATAGACTTCAACTCTTCCCATCCATTAGTATTCCAAACACAAATGTACATAATAATAATAATAAAAATAAACAGCGCACGTAAGTAACTCGCCATATCATCACTGAAAATTGCATTGCCATACACATACTTGATAAAAACAGTTAAAAAGATCCAAAACTTGTTCTTTTAGTGTAATTTAATCATAGAAACCAATTAAAAAGATCGAAACCTTGTTCTTTTAGTGCAGTTTAATCATAGAAATGCAAGACAAATTTGTTATCCTAAGCAATCATTAACTAAGCATTTGCTATAGATGAAATTAATACATTGAACACATGAGAGACAACAAGACCAGTAATTCTTTTGCTATGGCCTTTGTGTTTACTTTTAACCTGCAAAAGAATTTCTCTTCTGATAGACAACTTTGTTATGTCATTAACACATACATTACATATTTGGATAGACGAATCATCCATGTCTAAAGCAACAATATTGTTATCCTGAGGATGAAAAGCAAGAAAGGTTGCCGCGGGTGGCTCAAATAATTGTCAACAAATTAACAAAATTGTTTATAATGTTTACAATAATGAAGTTGTTGAAGCATAGTGGTACGTCCTGTACAATCTAAACCTGCATAAATTGGTTGTTTTTCATTTGTAACAAATATGCTGCCCATTTCTTGCGAATTTTTGTTATGATGTCAAAGTCTAATGGTGTGCTATCACCAAACCACTACAAAATATAAAATATACAAATTAGTCAAGCACATGTCAAATGATTAAAAGTTGATAGTAAAGTAATTATCATAATATTGTTAAAGTAAATATACCGTGCTCCATTCATTCTTCAAACCCCCGTTAACTATGTTCCACATCCAATGCATTACATAATATCCACACTCATATCCTCTGTTTTGAACATGGCTCTAAATCCAGGATGAAATATATTTAAATGTCATCATTACAAAGTTACAAACATCAGATGAGTCTATAGTGAGGTTTGATTAAATGACTTACCTTTACTTCAATCCAGTTAGGTGCAGGTTGATTAGATTTACCATCCAAATTAGTCTTCAATGTTTTCATTGCATTGGTTAAAAAAACATCGATGTGGGTTAAGTTATTACATATTTACGAACGTAACTTCATAATACAGTAAATGAGTTATGATGTAACGCATAACTTGTTAATTGCGGCTTTGATGTGAATATCAGGCTTTTTATGCAATGAACAGAACCACACAACATCATGATTCCTAGGACACAGAACGAAAAGCTACCAATGGGCCTTGAATTCGACAATAATTAGCTACCAATGATGCAAACATTAATTTCGATCACTTACTAAATTTTACTTACTGATTCAAGTAAGCTCCTAGGTAGACCTCTCTTTGTGATTCCTTGACATATGTTTGAATGTATTGTTGACAATGATTGTAACACCTTGAAATTTTGATAACCAAAAATAGATGTTTGATATTTCTTGTATTATTTGACTATTTGATTAGTTTAGATTAATTGAAATGTTATGTGAATTATCCATGTGCAATTGCTTGGTGTAGATGTCAAGTTATGTGGAGTTGTCTGAGTTGCATTGTAATTGAGTGATTCCGAGTTTGACTCGAAACCTATTTTTAGTAAAATCATAATTTTGGACTGGTTAACCGTTGGATCTCTTTAAAATTTTAAAGGTACGCTCCTAACCCATATATCTAACTTTGGACCGTTGGGATTCTTGAAATAACATCTAAAGCTTGAGATAATAATTTTTCACAGAAACAGAAATTTTAAAATTGGGTCAGCTCGACTAGCCGAATTTTTTGCAGGTATTTTGGCTCGCCTGGGCAAGTCAAGGCGGTGAAAAATATATACAGCAATGTCCAGACCACGAAAATTGGTCTTCTTCCTCCCCTAAACAGCTCCCAAGCTCCCCCACCATCCTCCTCCACCACCCACAGCCACTGGAGACCACCATGAGGCACCGCCGCTTGCCGTTGGACCACCGCACGAAGAGGAACACTTTCATCGGAGCAGAATCTTCAAAAATAAACTCGAGGATCCGTTAGAGAATGAAGCCTCCAATTCTGCTTTCTTGGTTTCTTTGAGCTAACATTGGTTTCCTTTGTCTTCTTCTAGCTAGTTTAAGCTTCTCTTAGTGTCTCTTGTGTTTTGTGTACCGTTGTTGGGAGTTTTACACTTCCTTTGAAAATCCTTTGAAAATGAGATGTTGTAAAAGTCTCCTTTTTATAAAATTGATGTCATTTCTGTGATCCTTGTTGAACCCCGGTCGCATTGGTGTGATAGGAATTTCAAAATGATATCCTTTTGATGTGAACTTCCAAAACACCATTTAGCCCTTTTTTATTTGAGTGGGTATTTGACCCCAACTGTTAACATTGATCTTGTCTTTGAAATCTATACTAAATTATCTTTAATTTGCTATATGGAGCTTTGCGTTTGGGCCAAAGCACCTGAACTTGAGAGATCCCAAAATGACGTTATTAGGAGCTTTCAGAGGGAGATAGATAGGTAAGGGGAGTTTATTATTTAGTTATAGTTTTAGTACCATAGTTGGGGGACATGGAGTCCAACTATGAAGATAACTGCCTGTCCCTGCTGTGTGCTGGTTTTCAAGAAAAACCACGTTTTTAATTAATGGGATGCGATGTATTTATGATTGATATGTGTTTATTCATGTTGTGTGCTGGTTTTCAAGAAATACTATGTTTTAAACTAATGGGATGCGATATATGTTTGTTCCTGTTGTGTGCTCGTTTTCAAGATAAACTGTGTTTTTAACTAATGGGATGCGATGAATTTGCTTGTTGATGGATAAAAATGTGAATGATGATGTTGTTGTAATGATTGGATTTTTGGGAAAAGTCTTAATTACAGAGGAGAATATGCCCGAAATTTTATAATGTGTTCTCCTATTTAATTCTTTAATAAATTTTTAAATGGGCATAAGAGTGTGTTTTCTATATTGTAGTCCTCCTCTTTAATTTAGAATTTTCCTAAAATATCAGTCTCATGGTAATATGGATTGTGAATGAATGAGATGATATTGAAACGGGATAATGTAATTGGATTGATGATGATTTAATGAGATAATGTTGATATAGTTGATGATGTTGAATATTGATGTTTATGATGTTGATGATATTGAAATTGAGATGTTATTGATGTGGTTGGTAATGTTTAAATGAGATAATCATGATGTGGTTAACGATGTTCAAATGAGATAATGTTGAGGTGGTTGATGATGTTGAAATGAAATGAGTTTGATATGTATGATGATGATATTGAGATGATGTGATGTGGATGTTGATAATGACATTGATGAGAGATAATGTTGATGTGAACAATGTCATTGTATGATGTGAATATACATGGACACCCATGGGGGTGCATGACTGGTTATCCTTGCGATGAAGAATTTGTTCCTAGCCAGGTCATGCATTGATGATGCCTATGATTGTCATTGTATGATGTGGATATACATGGATACCCATGGGGGTGCATGACTGGTCATCCTTGCGGGGAAGGATTTGTTTCTGGTCATGGTCATGCATTGATGGTGCCCATGGTTGTATGTCATGTATGTACACGTGGGGTGCAGTGACCTGCCCATGGTTGGATGCCATGTATGTACACGTGGGGTGCAGTGACCAGTTGGTTATTCTTGCGGGGAAGGATTTGTTCCTAGCCACGGTCAGTGCATCGGTGAGCCCACATTGGTGTTCTATGTATGTACATGGGGTGCATGATTGGTCATCCTTGCGGGGAAAGATTTGTTCCTGGTCATGGTCATGCACTAATGGTGCCTATGTTTCATACTTCATGTTGCATTGATGGAAATAGAATGATGGATAGTAAGTACCGAGGGTACTAAGGGGCAATCACTCTGTTTGGAACTCCCTTGAGACTCAGGGATGATCACCACTGGGGAAGCAGCTAGTGCACGACAGGGTGACCTCGACGAGCTACTGCATCATTTTCCTGAGAGAGGATATTTCCATGAGGATGATACCACATTGCATCCTGAGAGTTGAGTCAAGTGCATGTATCATTCTGAACATAATTGTGTTGAATTGTGGAAAAGTGGATGACTAATTGTTGCATGTAGGTGTGTAACTGATTAATTTTAGGAATGGTTGGAGTTGTTATTGTTGTTCTCTTTTGATTGATGTTATATGGTACTTGTTATTTTTTTGTTAAGATAAACTCACCCTTACATTTGTTGTACCATGTGATTGGTACATGTGATGATCGTGAACCTTCGTTTGTGGGAGCAGATGAGCAATAGTAGGTGATCTTGGAGAAATATATTCTTTTTGGTTGGAGCCGACGAACCGATGTAATAACGTTGGAACTCTTTTTGGAAAAGAGTTGTGTTTTGTTAATCAACTCTTTCTTAGTTAGTCCCTTGATCCTTTTTGTTGGTCATGTAATTCCAGACGTAAATATGTGTAAATACAACTAGATTATGTTCTAACATGTGAATGATATGTAATGTTTTAAATGTACATCCATATGTATCCATTTATGTATTTGCTCTGTTGTATGATAATTGTATTATCGCGAAAAATTTACTACCATTTTCATAATCAAAATAATGGAGTTTTCATTAAAATTTGAAATTTACATGATTAGAGTTAGTGATATCATAGCGACTAGGCGGGTCATTACAATGATCACGTCTGTCCTTTGCATTGTGTATGGACTAAGGCTCAAGGAATCCATACATCGAACCATGACCCAACTTTGTACTCAGTCATCCATAAACCTATTTTTCACATTTCAAATAAAAATTGTTCAACCTCTATATCGTCAGGAATATTAATTATTAGTTAATGAAATGAGACCTTCAAAGCAAGTTTACTTAAATAATCTACAACTGTGTAGTATAGATATGTTCAAACATGAGGCACCTGATATTATTTCATTTACATCAGAATATGTTATGAAGATGGATGTTTCTATAGTCGCAATACCAAATTTAGTCCCATCCCACAACAACTAAATCTGCTTCTGGTAAACATCATACAAGTTCTTAATCAAGTCACCCAACGGATCAACTCCGTCAATGATATTTGACCTTTGAACAGGTTCAACGGGTTTCGTTGGACAAATTTGTGAATCCTATTTGTTTACAAAAGTTAATAAATAACCTAATGTTAACAAAATTTTTTTTAACATAAATAAAATTAGTCTTAATATTGTAAAACATAAATAAATACCTTTTGTGATACAGGTTTGATAAGATGTGTTGGCCATGTAATGAATGTGTGAATGGTCTGTATGAAATACTGAATCTCTAACGTCGGAAAAGGGACTTAAGTGTCATCGTCATACACTTTTTCAACACTTACCCTAACCACGTCATCTGCATAAGCCATAATGTGTATGGTGGATGCTCCGTCATAAAATTTTTCCAAAGCCACTAGCTGTGTAGAATCATTACAATGAACATACAACCCCATAGTAGGCATCACTTCAGTAGCATGCTCTTCCCCTGATGGATTGGCTACAGTTTCACCATAACTCCACTTTGAGCTGACACGTGAAGCTAATAGTTGTGTATCTGCCTCAACCGGGGGATTAGTGTTGTGATACCATCTGGGATAACTCAATTTTAATTGCCTCCTCCAACTCTTGTTTCATATTTTCCAGACTCCATTTGTTTTCCTCTTCTACTTCTTTCTTCCACTCTTCCTTAAGGTTTCCAATTATCTCAACCAATTGTTGTGGGATGATTGAGGCTGACAAACTATTCGAGGAACGTGATGCGTGTCCAAAGTATTAATTGATTGTAACACCAGAGCCTACCACACGAACACGACCTGGGTGCACCAAAGTATTCATTGCATCTTCTTGTCTTTTCTTAATTTTCTCCTCCATGAGTTTTTTTTCCGATCAAATCATAACCCCCATGAGATAGTAAGTGAATATTTTTCTATCCTTCTTAGTTTATTTGACCTCTCTTGGAACTTTATTTTCCTATTCTAATTCAGTTTTTGGCCTAGGCAAGTAAGTGGACTTAATTGCTAATTGTTGCGTATTTTCGGATTTTTGGCTCACTTGACGTATCTGACTTGTGCAGGACCTATAGGGTGCTACCAATCTCTGAATGGAGCGTTCTAGGAGTCCCTGGAAAGATAACGAAAAGATCTAAAAGTTTGCTACAAATAGCCCAAGGTCAATTCTATCATTTAGAGGGTTATTTTTAGCTTTGAAGTTAGTGCCTCTGCACTTGTAATTTTGGACTGCGAATTTGCATTTCATGGTTGTAAATAGCAAATAATTAGATTGTTGGGCTTGTTTGTGGCCCATTTTATTTTCAGAACTCAGTCACTACATATATTATTGACTTTAGTGAAACTTGGGCACCACACTTTACATTTCAATAAAAACAGTTTTGCATTTCCTTTTCTTAAGTTTTTAGAATCAAACCCTTATTCTTCATTTTCTCTCTACTGTTCTTGCTTGTTCTTCATTGTTCTTCATTTTCGTTTTTCTGTTCTTCCATTTTCGTGTACTCAATCCATGGGGCTTTCACTGATGATGATCACGGAAGGCTAAATCCTCAATCAATCCAAGAATCCAACCCAAGCACAAGGAGAATTTGAGTTCTGGTTTAGTATTTCGAATTCTATTTGAATGTTCATCTTCTTCTTCAATTGCTATTCTGTTTTCATGATTATGAATGCGTTTAGGATTGAAAACAGATTAGGTTATGGATTTATTTCCTAATTTCGAACATTAATCACAAAATTAATTGGATGATATTTCAGTTAGGGTTGTGGTTTCAATCAATTTAGGGGTTCAGTCGATTGAGTTGCTTCTAATGAGATTGAATGAACTTTCATGATAGGATTAATTTCTGAGAACAATGATGATTCGAATTTCTTGGTGAGGTGAATTGGATTGATGTTTTAAATTTTGTTTTACATTACTTCTTTTGAATTCTGTTAGTTTCTGTGTTGCTCTTTAATTTTAGTTTACGTTTTTGCAAGTTTTACTTACGCACACAAACTGTTTGATAAAATTTCCCCCTTACTGTTACCATTGAATTGAAGCTAGAACCATATTGATCGTGTCTCTGAGTCGACCTAGGTTATCTCTGTGCTACAGAATTAGCTTAGTAAAATTGTTTTGGTGCGTGTCGACAACGTCTTTATCACATGCCAGTTAGGGGTTTTTCTGCTTGCAACGAATTCCTCCCAAGTTTCTTGGTCTAGACCATACTTAACAGAAGGATCCTGTTTATCTTGGCCCTCTTCTACAATATATATGTATTTGGTGGTTAGGGAAGACTTAAATTGCCTCCATCTAGTGGCCACCAATGACATCACCTTCTTCTTTGCATTCGATGCTTCTGGGATATCAAATTTGCCCTGCGTCAAATATGTTACGTAACAGTTACTGAATGATGTTAAAGGAAACAAAGTAAAAAACTTAGATAGTTATGTTGCCTACTAAAATGTCATCCCATATTAGGTTCTTTAGAGATTCGGGTACATCTTTCCAACTGCAATGGATAATTGGAATTTTTTCTCAAGCTACAACCTCGAGATAGTTGTGGAACTTCTCTTTATGTAAGCCAAGTCCTCTGCCAGTTGAAGGATTGACATTAACCGTTGGCCTAGACTGATCCAAGTTTCTTACCATCAAACTTCTGAGCCGTGTAGATTGTCTACTCCTCCTAGACGTGGACTCCAAAGGCTCATCTGAATGCCGAGGGGACCTTAGGGGTGTTGTCATAACTCTATGCATAGAAAAAAATTCATTAAACTACATCAACATAAAGGTAATAAATTGTAAATATCGACGTTAAAAATATAGATTGCATTTACTTTTAAATATGAAAAACATTACTTTGATATTAACCTGTTATATTTGAATGTTCTCCCATAAACCTTCATCATGATCATTACGATTTGCATGTTCATCATCCACATCATGTTCTTCAATTATGGAAGACATTCGTGTGGACAAAGCAACCATCTCAAAAATATCAAGTGTAGAATCATCATTTTGGTGACTGATACTAGTTGGTCTTCCTTGTACAACCACTAAATATGTTGAGTCACATGGATCTTGGATGTAAAACACCTGTTTGGCTTGTTCAGCCATGATGAAAGGCTCATCCTTATAAGCCACCTTATGAAATTGTACTAAAGTAAATTCCAAATGATCTTGATGCACACCGGTGTTTCCATTAACCCACTTACACTTAAAACAAAAACTCTAAATTCACTATAATCAAGCTCCCAGATTTCTTCAATCACTCCAAAGTAATGCATCGATGCTTGAATTGGGTTATTATCTAATGCACTACAAAAATGGTCGAAATCAGCCTCAACACTTACCCCACTATTTTGCAAACTACTTTTATCATCTTGTGACTTTGTGTAGAAGGAATATTTGTTGATATCAAATCCCTTCCAAGTGGAAACATTGAGATTTGGCCCAACAGCTAAGAATCTTAATGTTTTGGAAGCAATGTCATCTGCAATGATTTTTTTTTTAAAATTAGTTTATGAAAGTTTTGTTATGCTCTTGCAACACCTTCATCATATTCATTTTTTGGTGAGTATCTTCACATATTGTTTGAGTTTCTATGTAGGGAAGAACCTTTTGTGTGTTATTCAAAATATACAAATGCCCTTGTGAAACGTCCTATCGACTCATAGTTAAACCATTGTATCCTCGTGTACCTTTACCTCCCTGTGTTCGGTCATGACGAGTTTGAGGAAGGCCAACAGATTTACCTATTTTAAAAGGCCTTGGTAATTTGATAAGCATGTTATTCATAATGGTTTTACTAACAAGTTTTCAACACTTGTGCCTCTTTCTTCTAAAGAGGTGTGCCAAGATCAAGTTGCTTTGAAAATAAAAAAAAACAAGAAAAACATATTTCTAAAGCTAAACATGAAGAGCATGATAAAAACCAAATTCTTGTTCTTAAGAGAAGGATAGAAAACTTATTTGCTAGGGAGAATGATATCAAGAGGGCATGTTTGGCAAAACAAGAAATGTACATTTGCATGTATAAGGACTTGTATTTGAAGTCTAACTTTAACCCTCTTCCTAGTGTTGTTGATTCTCTCTTGTAGGAATTTGGAGATGTATTTCCAAAGAGTGTCCCACTCGGTTTACCTCCCTTAAGGGGGATTGAACACTAAATGGATTTTGTGTAGGGGGCCTCTTTGCCTAATAGACCCGCCTATCGGTCCAACCCTCAAGAGACACAAGAGATACAAAAGCAAGTTGAGGAGTTACTGGCAAAAGGTTGGGTAAGAGAAAGTTTGAGTCCTTGTGCTGTCCAGGTAATCCTTATTCGTAAAAAGGATGGCACTTGGAGAATGTGTACTGATTGTAGAGCTGTTAATAATATAACTGTTAAATATAGACACCCTATTCCCCGTTTGGATGATTTGCTTGATGAATTGTATGGTGCATGCTATTTTTCTAAAGTTGATTTAAAAAGTGGGTACCATCAGATTCGCATAAGGGAAGGGGATGAGTGGAAAACAGCTTTCAAAACAAAGTATGGTTTGTATGAATGGTTGGTGATGCCTTTTGGACTTACAAATGCTTCTAGTACTTTTATGAGACTCATGAATCATGTTTTAAGGGAGTTTTTGGGAAAGTTTGTGGTTGTGTACTTTAATGACATATTGATCTATTGCATGACATTAGAAGAGCATATTGAACACCTTAAGGTTGTTATGCATGTGCTTAGAAATGAAAAGTTGTATGCTAATTTAGAAAAATGTGTCTTTTGTATTGATCGTGTAGTTTTCCTAGGCTTTATGGTAAGTTCCAAAGGAGTCCAAGTAGATGAAGAAAAGATAAAAGCTATTAAAGAGTGGCCTACCCCAAAATCTGTGAGTGAAGTGAGAAGTTTCCATGGGTTGGCTAGTTTCTATAGGCGGTTTGTGAAAGATTTTAGCACCGTAGCTGCGCCTTTGAATGAAGTGGTTAAAAAATGTGACTTTTAAGTGGGGGGAGGCCCAAGAAAGGAGTTTTAATGCCCTAAAAGAACAATTAACTCATGCACTTATACTTACCTTGCCTGATTTTTCCAAATCTTTTGAGTTTGAATGTGATGCATCAAATGTGGGTGTTGGGGCTATTTTGTTACAAGGGGGTCATCCTATTGCATACTTTAGTGAAAAGTTGCATGATGCTGTTTTGAATTACTCCACTTATGATAAAGAATTGTATGCACTTATAAGGGCTCTTTATACTTGACAACATTACCTTTTGCCCAAAAAGTTTGTCATCCATAGTGATCATGAATCACTAAAATATTTGAAAGGGCAAGGTAAGCTCAATAAAAGACATGCTAAATGGGTTAAATTTCTTGAACAATTTCCTTATGTCATTAAACACAAGAAGGGAAAATTGAATGATGTGGCTGATGCTCTTTCTAGGAGATATACTTTGCTTGCCATCCTTGAAACAAAGTTGCATGGTTTTGAACACATTAAGGAGTATGTGCATGATGATGATTTTGACAAAATATATGTTGCATGTGAAAAGGGGGCAAATGATGGGTATTTTAGGCATGATGAGTTTCTTTTCAAAGAAAAATATTTGCGTGTACCTAAATGTTCTTTACATGAACTCCTTTTGAGAGAAGCACATAAGGAGGGACTGATGGGTCATTTTGGGATACAAAAGACTTGGGATATGTTGCATGAGCATTTCTATTGGCTTGATATGCGGCACGATGTGCATAAGTTTTGTGCTAGATGCATAGTTTGTAAAAGGGCTAAATCAAAAGTTTTGCCACATGGTCTATACACTCCTCTTCCTATTCCCAATTCCCCTTGGACCAATTTATCTATGGACTTTGTGCTTTGTTTGCCTCGAACTAAAAGAGGAAAAAATTCCATTTTTGTGGTTGTGGATAGGTTTTCAAAGATGGCTCACTTCATACCTTGCCATAAGGTAGATGACGTCACCCATGTGAAATATTGGCTCTTCAAAGACATAGTGAGGCTTCATGGGATGCCCCAAAGTATTGTTTCTGATAGGGACTCTAAGTTCCTTAGCCATTTTTAGAGGACCCTTTGGAATAAATTGGGTACTAAGCTCCTTTTCTCTACCACTTGCCACCCACAAACAGATGGACAAACCAAAGTTGTGAACCAGACCCTTTCGGCCTTATTGAGGTCAATCAAGAAAAATATTAAGACATGGGAGGAATATTTTCCTCTTGTTGAATTTGCTTATAATAGGGTTGTTCATTCTAAAACTAGTTGTTCTCCCTTTGAGATTGTGTATGGTTTCAATCCCCTCACCCCTCTTGATTTGTTGCCCTTACCTAACATTTCTTCTTTGAATCATAGGGATGGAATGGCCAAAGCCGAGTATGTGAGGAAACTCCATGAAAAAGTTAAAGTATAAATTGAGAAAAAAATGGAGCAATATGCTAAACAAGCAAACAAAGGAAGAAGAAAAGTTGTTTATCAACCTGGAGATTGGGTTTGGCTACATATGAGAAAAAGAAAGGTTTCCTACCCAAAGGAAATCAAAACTTTTGTCCAGAGGAGATGGACCCTTCCAAATCTTGGAGAGAATCAATGATAATGCATACAAAGTTGACCTCCCCAGTGAGTATGGGGTAAGCACCACATTTAATGTTGCTGACCTAAGTCCTTTTGATGTAGGTGATGAAGATCCAAATTCGAGGACGAATTCTTTTAAAGGAGGGGAGCATGATGAGGACCAAGAATTGCAAGGCCCCATGACAAGATCAAAGAAAGCACAAGAAGTATTGGATCATGAAGTGAACTACTTCCTTTCTTAAGCATTGAGCCAAATATCAACCTTTCCTTGAGTCCAAAGACCAACCCGGAAGAAGAGTTCAAATTGCTCCAATTGATTCAAATGAGTGAAGAGCCCAAAGACCAATGAGTGAAGAGCCTAGATATCTCCAATGTTTTGAACATAACTTGAGTTCTAGATGTTCGCTTTAGGCTTTCTCTGATGCATTTGAAAGCTCTAAAGATTTCCTACAAGTCGTCTTTATAGCCTCAAGTCCTAATTCTGCATCTATGATGATGAAAGTGGGACATGAAGTTCAGCACGAATTAGATTTTTTTCAGTATAATTTTTATGTGACTGAAGTCCCACATTGGAAAGAAAGTGGGGAGAGGCACCACCTATTGGCTATAAATAGTCATTCATTTGTCTTTTGTACTCACCTTTGAATTGAATTAAAACTTTACACTTTTAAAAGTGTGTGAGAGGAAGTTCCTCTTGGGTTCTTAATTGGACCAAACATTGGTTCTTATCAAAGGTTTCTACAATCTTTATGGCGAATCCTCACAGGACTTATCACTTTTTATAAGGTGTGGCGTCTTCTTCCATTTCTTGTCTTTCTCGTCTTTTTATTGTATTTTCTTTAACATTTTGTTCACGTTAAATTCGTGATTTTTTCTTTGCACTTTTCTTCATATTATCTTTATCTTTGTTTCTCTTCATCAAACACTTGACGTGCACCTTTTTCTTGCGTTATAACAAGAAGCATTTTCAAGGATGATCCCTAAAAAACAATGAACCTTGTATTGGTTCATATTAGATCAATTAAAAGTTATCTAAGATCTCAAAATGAGATATACCACTAAAGAATAAAATGCAATAGATACGTGACATTGTAGGTCCACCAAAAAGTGGTCTAAGATTCCAAATTGGGATCTACCACTAAAGGTTCTCTAACTACCCTCTTCCACTTTCAGCCACAACCATGGCTTCAACCACTTCAGCTGTTGCTTCCATGTTGTTGTCAGCTTCTTCAACATCTTACCACCCTACAAACCACAATTTGCATCTTTTGGAAATGCTCCTAGCAAACTAAAAAATGGTCTGAGTTTTAGACACCAATTTGATGAATCAAGAACCAAACAAGTCAATCACTATTCCAAACCATGTTGCACTACATATGTTCCCAACAATCACTCTAGACATGGCTTATTCAGCTTTCCTTCAACAATGACTTCAATTTCAAACTTAAAATTTTCTCCAGCTAGTCTCAGCTTTTGTTCCCAATACCATAACTTCATACCCTCCATTTGGAGTAAAGGGGTGACACTACCACAACACCAATAATTAACAAAATCCCCACTAGGCTAGTTATCAAGGGAAATCAATGTTTCCAAGAAAATTTCTATCAACAAAGCATAACAAATCAAACTACTTTCAAAGAAGCTTTGGCAGAAACAATAACAAAAGCAATCAGCACAAACCCGAGTCTTCGTTCAGTAATAGTTGTTGCAGTTTCATCAATATTGGGGAATGGATCAAACAGTGGGAACCAAGAAGGAGCAGAGAATGTTCTTAGTTTAGGGTTGAACTTAAAACTTGGGGAACATCTTTAATTACTCTCATCCAATCCTTGAACCAAAATGGGAAAATGTGCTTAACATGCTACTTCAAAAGTTTGTCCTCTAAGAATTTCGAGGCAAGAAACTTCATTTTTCTCAAACCACCATTGCCATTTTCTTTCTCCAAGAGGGGCACAAATCAGGTCAACCATTATGTTCCAGAAAAGAGCACACATCATTAGCTTTCTCTTCCTCTTTAACGTGCCTAAGGTTGAAGATTCTATTATTTCATGTCAAAATATATAGGACCTCACAAATAATAGATTTAGAACAAAAATAACCACTAAGCTAGCTAGAAATTAATGTTGTCTCCTCCTAGGGATGGCAAAGTGGGCCAGCCCACCCAAAAATGGGTCGGGCTGGCCCAACCCATTAAAAAAGTGGGTCGGGCCAGGCTGGCCCACTTTTGCAAAGTGGGTTGAAAATACTAGCCCGTCCCACTTTAAAGTGGGTTAGTGGGCCAGTGGGCCAGCCCACTTAAAAAATAAAAAAAATTTAAAAAGGTAAAATAATTATTAAAAAAATTCAAATGTAATTATTTATACTAAAAATTAATAATGTACTAACTTAATCTTATAACAATGATTTTTAATATATAATACATGCCTAATAGAAGTAAAAGCAAGCACGAAATACATGTGTAACAATGGTTTTCAATTAGCTCCTAAGTCTTAACAAATTCTTAGAAATTTGCTTCACAATTATGCAGACAATCAAAACATACATGTAGTATAACTCATTATTAGGTTCCAAATAAAAATGTATTACGGTTAAGGATTCAAAATCATTAACTTTTTTTTAGTCACTCCCCCTCTAAGTCACTCATTTAATTACCTATTAAATATTTTATTATTTTTTATTGGTGGGCTGCTGGCCCGGTGGGCTGGCCCACCCCTAGCCCACATTTGACCCACATTTTTGTGGGCCGGGTTGGCCCACCCCGTTTAATGAATGTGGGCTCAAAGTCTCAACCCAGCCCACATTTTTTCGTGGGTTAAACGGGCCGGCCCATCGGGCCAGGCCCGTTTTGCCATCCTTATCTCCTCCTACAATCTACTTATTCAATTCCATTTTTGTAACACTCGAGCAACTGCTCAATGTCTATAGATTATAGAAAATCTATTACAGAAATTACTACAAAAGTCTAGTACTATAAATTTGATGCTTCATATTGCTGTAAAATCAATGGACTATACAACGCAGTTTGCAAGGCATACATGCATCCCTATTTTAATTTATTTTTTCAATTTAGTTTTTTATTTTTGAAAGACCAATCGAAAATATTAATAATAGAAGGCCACGAAATGTGACCCAATAGGGACAACCACGTAATATACAACAAGAAGTATGTCAAAACGAAATGTAGATTCTACCTATAACATAAATCTGCACTAAACATATCAAATATAAACCATCCTAAAAGAACAAAAACTCCGAAGAAAGTAACCCAAAACTGGCAAATCATAAAGAGGCCAGCAAAATATCCAAAGGGTACATTCGTACACCAACTAGCAAATGAAAGTACTAGAGAAGCAGAACCCGTGTTTGAGCCAAATCCAAGAAATGTGTTGTGTTATGCAAAAGAACAATAGAAATATCAGATGCAGCTCCATGGAGAACTATTCTATTATGATGCAACCATAGACACCAACATGTAGCATGTTATATCAAGTGCCTGAAGTGTATTTAGTCCTTACATACGATGATCGAGGGTAGGCATGGCAACTTAACCCGCACCTGCTCGCACACACCCTAATTTCGATGGGGAAAAATCGAGTTGAACGGGTTCGGTTTCAGTTTTTCCCCACATGGAAAATTTGGTGGCAGGGGCGGGGGCGATTTTGGTAATGTTGGTATCCGCCCCGCCCCGCCCCGCCCCTGGCAGCCAACATTGCAACTTGGCTCATGATCTTGCACCAGAGATTGAGAGATTGCTGCATTTTCAAGATCTGTTGTAGGAAATAGTTGGGTGTAGGAAGAAAATTCCTAAGTTTGGATCTAGTGTCTATCCTTCAGGGCACATTAGAGTAAGGCCTATAAATTTGAAGTTTCTAAAAGCCAACTCCACCCTCTTGGCCCATAATTCGAAAAAACAACAATCCAACATCCTCTACACCTGCATTGTCATTATGTCGCTTTCGCAAGACAACGGGTCTATGCACGTGGGAACCTCCGTGTGGCCATGCTCCCTCGTCCTCATCAAATTCGTGGAGCTGCTCTGACGAACCTACTCCTCATTGACATCGCACCTGTCACGCCCTGAAGCGCAACCTGAAAGTCAACAAGCCCATCTTCCGAAAGGCACTCAAACACTCTGTGCTCTATTGGAGCAACCTGCAACAGATCGAGGGTAGGGCAGGGCAGGGAAAATCGACCCCCATCGGGGGTGGGGGTGGGGGAAAATTTCTGGCCCCTGTCGGTTTTCGGGGGCGGGGGTGGCGGTGGTATAAACAAAAATTGCCCCTAATCGCCCCTGTTGCCATGCTTATTTAAGGGATTAAATAGGGACTAAATTCACCTATTTTTCTAAAAAAAATATAGAGACTAACTTGATTGATTTGAAACTATAGATTAAGTGTACAAGGTTTAAAAATATATTTTACGCTGATATTTCTCTCCCTATGCAATATCTTTGTGACTTTCCCTCATTTCCTCCACCATCCTATACCTATTTTTATTTTGCTAGAATGCTATCATTCATCTTTGATTGAAACAAAATAGACATATTTATTATGTATAAATTTAAATGAATAACATGGATTGAGTAGTATAATTGTTTATGTTAGTTAAGTTTTGTAAGGTAGAGAGATCAAAAAATGACCATAGATGGTGCCAAAGAATAATGGGTCATCTTTCGAAAACACAAGAGCAAACTAAATGCTTTTATACCCCTAGCCAATTTTTTAGAACACGACATTTTTTTGCCACAACAACATCAACAAGCAATAACGAAAATAAGGCCTCATCAGATAAACAACAATAAAAGAAAAACAAGCACATAAGCAAAACAAAAGCAAAGCAAAGCAAAAGAAAAACAATAAAATGAGACGCATAGTTGCAGGTTGCGACAAAGTGAAGGCTATGAGAGTGATGAGGTCAGGGCATGAGAGCCAGGCGAAGGCGCGTCAATAAGCTTAATCCACGGGGTACAGAGAGGATGTTGTAAAATGTATGAGACAGATCGAGGCTAGGGCGCGAGAGAATATCACCATTCATGGGGTAGATCGAGACATAATGTCCAAAAAGGTACTATATCTATTAATTTAAAGACGGGTTTTGCCTAAACCGTCTTTGATATTTTAATAACAAAGACGGTTTTGCCTAAATCATATTTGTAATCAAGAAATCAAAGACGGTTTAGGAAAAACCATCTTTGTAATCAAAATATCAAAGACGGTTTAGGCAAAACCGTCTTTGTAATTTTTTAATCAAAGATAGTTTTTGAAAACCTGTCATCAATAACTTCGACTTAATTTAAAAAATGCCACCGGTTATTTTCATAATAAGTTTCTAAGATGGTTTTTTAGATAACTATCGTCGAACACTTAATTCCAAGACAATTCTTAAAAAAATCGTCTTTGTTGTGCTCTTCGTATTTACGAAATTACCATCGCCTTATCTTTAAAGACAATTTTATGGGGACTGTCGCCGTAGATGCATTGTAAAAAAGCGTTTTTTAGTAGTACACCCTTTCAAATCAACGAATGAACCCCATGCAAGACCCATAAATTGGTAAAAATGGCCAATAATCTCAATATGCATAATAGTATTAAAACCCAACCACCTCCACAATCTTGTCAAACCTAAGATAACACTTTAAATTTCATATACAAATGCTTTGTAGATTCTTGAACATCTTGGCACCCAACACACCAAACATCTTCCACTTCTAATAGACCTCTACAAGCTAGATTTTGTTTCAAAGGAATTCTATCCTTCAAAGTCTTCCAAACAAACATAACCACCTTCAGCGGAAGAATTTTATTCCAAATTTTTTCCCCATCAAAGTCTCATATATTCCTAAGCCACGAGGAATTTGTAAGTTGATGTCACCTGTATACACCAAGAGGATTCTTTACCCATCTCCAATAATCTCCAGAACCCTCCCTAAACCCCTCACAACCAGCCTTAACCTCCAAATCATGTAACAAATCTTTTTCAATTCCCATCTCAAAAGATTCCTCTTCCAACACCAATTTCAACACCACTCTCCATCTCCCTTCACTCGAGTTTCAACTACCTTAGAATCAATAAGCAAGTAAGATCAAAAAGCCATCTATAACAAACCTCCAAATTCTCTCCCCCAACCCATGGCTCAAACCAAAACAAAGTTTCCTTCCATCTCCCACTGCTTTCTTCACAGTCTCGGCAAACCAAGAGTCATGACCACCTATATCTAGCTCACAGATATCCTTCCACCAAGATGAACTTTGACTCTTCCAATGTAACTTCCCATCAAGGCCTCCATAAAGGTCTTAGAGAACCCTATACCACAAAGACTAATTCTTCACTAGCATCCTCCACTTCCAGTTTCCTAATAGAGTCATGTTAAACAATTTCAAAATTTTCACCCTTAAGCCAACATCCTTAAGATCGTTGGTTTTCAATCTACCCAATGAACTTTCCTTGTGTCAATGTCACCGCCCCATAAAATCGCCTGAACAAAGATTCCACTTTATTTATCACCCCAACCCAGGCTTTAAGAAAAGATAAATAAAAAATTGGAATAGCTGATAACACAACTTGCAACAAAACCAGCCACCCTCCAAAAGATAAGTGTGACAATAGCTTTCTTTTAATACCTAACACTACTGGCTCCCACGTTGATAACCTCCTTAGACTTGCCCCAATAGGCAATCCCATATACTTCAAAGGTAAATGCCCAAGTCTTACAACTAACCACAAGTGATGTTTCCCTCAACCACCCTTCCTCCACGCATCAATATCAACCAACAAGCTCTTGTGGAAATTAACCTTAAGGCCAGAAAGAACCTAAAATAAATGAAAGGTTACCTTTGTGGCTCAGATATTTTTAGAATTAACTTCCCCATAGATAAGAGTATCATCATCAAATTTGAGATACCACATTACTCCTCGCACCCACCTTCACCCCAGAAAATTATGATGATCCACCAATTTCCTGAGAAAAATATTCAGCCCCTCAACTAGTATAGTGAAAAGAAAACGGGATAGATGATCCCTTGCCTTGATCCACGACCAACCTGATGTAATCATTCTTGGAAGTATATCTAAATTGCCTTCACAATTTGTTGTTCAAAACAAGTTACAATTATATTAAAAAAAAATCCATATCTTGCTATAGACAATATTTTTCTGCAATTATTTTGGGGAAACAATTAGGAACAAGACAATAAGACAAATGACGTGAAATAAATTATACTATGTTTGGTTTAAGGAATTTTGGGAGGAAAGTTATTGGGGGTGGAAATCCAATTTATCTTTGCATGGGAAATGCTAACAATATTTTTTAAATGTATTCTTTTGAACACTCTAATAATGATTGAAATTTATTAAAAAATACAATTATGTGTTCCTATAAACTCATTGTTATCAGACTTACTAATTTTATTATCACAATTTGTTATTATTGATTTTTTTTGTATTGGATGATACAATTTTTATTTGTTAATTGTCAATTACCTCAAATTTCCCTATGCAAAATCAAAAGTGTTTTCATTTTGTATTAGTTAGATATACAAAATGAAAATTTATTTTATATTGTGAACCAATACATTGGATAATTGTTTCTATTTTGTATTGGGGTGTGTTTTCCTAATACAAAATAGAAACGCGTTCCAGTTTTGTATTGGGAGTCACACTCCAATGCAAAATGTAAACATGTTTCTATCTTGTGTCGTGTACTATAAAAGCATGTTTTTATGGAGGATATTTTTGTTAAAAATAAATAAACTAAAATCGGAGAATATACCTAACAAAAAAGGGAGTACCATTAACAAAGTCCATGAATGTGACACATTTAAGGACTAGCCTATGAAATGGAAGCAAACCAAAACCATAATTCTAGATTGAATAATCCGCAATACATTTGTTTTCTGGATTACTCAATTCATATTTATGGTTCTCGAATTCAATCCCTGCTTCCATTTCATGATGTGACCACTCTTTTACTCCTTCATCATCAAACATCTCCCTTTTGTCATCTTCTCTCTCGTAGTCAATTGTTAAACTTTCGCCAAGCTCCCACACTACGTTGGCCTTAACCTTAGATCCGCCTCCACCATGAGAGATGTGATGTGGTGAAGTGGAAGATGGAAAGAAGTGGGTGAGGTTGATGGTTTTTGCCAGCTACATTACAATAACATCCTCTTTGGTGGTAGGGTTGGAGTAAAACAGTACCAAGGGGCATGATAGTCCATTCTAATTCATTATTTAGCTTATGGGGTGTATTAAAAAAATGGAGTGCATTAAGTAATTGTTGGAGGAGGAAGGAGCTTGGCCCCATCTTGAACCAATACAGCGATAATTAAAGAAGGGTATTGCTATTTACACTCACATTTTTATAAGTACATCCCATACCTCGTTTCTACCTCTCATTTACTCATTGTATCATTTTTCATAAAGTACACTTCTTTTTATTTTCTAGAAACGTATTTCTAAAATTACATATACTTATTCCAAAAGTGTATCTCTAGAACTATAATTCATAATTTTAAATATATACTTCCAGAATAAGTATATATTTTTTAATAAAATATCACTTAAGAATTGAGATGGTTGACAAGAAATAAAAAAAGAAATGATAAATGCTTATATTATGCTTATGTTTGTTAGTCTTATTTTTATCATATCATTAGTGTTCTTTAAATCTTATCTAAAATCTTATTTTTCATCTTATCTTTATTATTCTTCAAACCCTAATTTTAAACTATCTTCACCGTATATTCATTATACTGTGTTTTCCTTCATGTGACAATGTGTTTCAAGGTATGTTCATTACTAACTTCATGTGACATAGAATCGTTGACACAAAATTGGATTTGAAATTGAATGAACATACTTAAGGGAAAGAAACCATCATCAATAAATTTGCTTTGTAATTAAGATGTATAATATGTGAAGTTATTGATGAACGTACCTTGAAACATAGTGTTCTATGAAGGAAAACACAAAATTTTGTATAATAATGATGAAAATATAGAATTATATAATTAATAGATGGTGAAGATAGTTTAAAATTAGTGTTTAAAGAATAATAATAAAGATAAGATTAAAATAAAATTTTAGATAGGATTTAAATAACACTAATGATAGAATGAAAATAAGACTAACAAATACAGGTGTAAGATAAATGTTTTTTTATTATTATTATTATTATTATTATTATTTGTCGTAAAATTCTTATGTGAAATTTTATTAAAAAATATATACCTATTCGAAAGTATATTTTCAAAACTATGAATCATAATTCTGAAGATATATTTCTAGAATAAGTATACATGTAATTCTGGAAAGATATTTTTGGAGAGCAAAAGGGATATGCTTCTTTAAGAAAAAAGGTACAATGGGTAATTGAGAGGTAAAGGGGGTAGGAGGGTGTACTTAGAAATGGAGGTTTAAATAGCAAGAGCTTTAAAGAAGCTCACCAATACAAACAAATAAATTAAAACTAAAACGACCCAAGATTGCATGTTGCGGTTGGTAGTTAATTACAAGATTTTGGACTCCCATTGGTGGAATAATTTGAACTTATTTAACTACAATAATAATATATATTGTCTTGAATTGAATGTGATTAATGGTCGTGAATTTTGAGGTAAATATTTCTTTTGTTAAACCCCACTTGATAATAGTCAATTTAATTCAAGTCGATGCATGCATGCATGTTCGATAAAACAGCTAACTAATCTTGGCAAGTCATTATTGTTACTGGCTGGTATTCACATATAGTACTAATTAATCTTTGCAAGTCATTGTTTGTTACTTCCTGGTATTCACATATAATAATTAATCTTGACATGTCATTGTGAGTAGTTACTAGCTGGTATTAGTATTATAATTGTACAATTAAATTAGTATCTGTCCTATGATCAAGTCATATTTAATTATTTTCTCCTATTCTCTTGGTTGGTTCGCCTGGTCCTCCATTCAGAGTTCCAAATTTTTATTATTATTATTGTAAAATTCAGAATTCTAGATAGGATCATGCTCAAGCAACATCCATGTATCATACATATATACGTGTGTCGATATATATATATATATATATATATATATATATATATATATATATATAAATATAAAGAAATTAAATTATACCGGTAGAACTATAATAATTATTACATCATTTTATGACTATATAGAATGTGAATTTTATTTATTCGACAGTTGAATTATATTTATATATTATTAAGATTATTTGTGTCAAATTTTGTCAAAATTGAATAACACAAAAGTAATCAAATAATTCATATTTTAGTATATTTTGAAATATTTATATTACGTTGATTTTAATATATATGAATGAAGATACCAAATAATTATGGATTAATATAAAATTTTGTATATATAATCTATGTGAAATGAACTTTTAATCCAACGATTAGTTTTAAAAAATATTATTCAGTTGAAAGTTATAAAATAATATAATAATTATCAAAATTATACCAGTGTAATTTAATTATTATATATATATATATATATTAATGTATGAGTATGAGATTAGGTAGATTAAATAAGGTATACTTACCAATTTAGTCTTATTGAATACATATAAATAGTGGTTGAGTAATGGTGGGGTCAGAGGCAGCCCATTCAAAAAGAGGGTTTAACTATATAAACAGATTTGTTGTTGTTAAAAGTGAAAATAAATGTTTGATTTTTCTTTTGGGTGTATTGGGAGAAAAGTGAAATAGTTGTTTTGATCCTTAAAATGATATCTTAAATCAATTTAATTTTAAAAGATAGAGAATGTCGGCATTAATTTAGTTTCTTATTAAATAAAAATTACAATTTGTCTCTTAATATCTAAAGATTACATCAATTTTAGTCATTAAACAATCTCGTAATTTTCGAAGAAAAAAAAAACTATTTTGACATAACTTTTTTTCAAAGGTATTTTGATCACATGACTATTTATAGTTCTTTTGTTTAACAAAAATACTGAATAATTAATTTTGAAGATAATTTCATCGATCTCTTGTAATGTGTGTAGTAATTAACACTCAAACCATTTTTGTTTATAAAATCATACCTATTTTCCTTGTTATTTTCAAGTATTATTTATATTTGTCTAGGAAGTTACACGGGATGGGTCGTCATGTATATGATTTATATACAAAAATAAGAAAGAATTGTATAAAGTTTTAATTAAAAAATGTGTGTCACAAGTGTAAGAATACCATATATAAAATTGTAAGATTTTAAATTATGGTGATTCCAACTACAACATCAAGCTTCTTGGAGTTACTACAAGTGTAATTATATTTGTGTGGCTGCATTTGACAGTAATTTCTCACGATATCAAAGATTGTGATGAAATTGTAACTGCAACTATTATCATAATTTAAAACCTTGTTAAATTGTTCATAATATATATAAGTCTAAGTGTAATTAGGTTTAAGTTAAGAAGAAATTGGTATAATTAGCCTTTAATATTTTATAACAACAGTTAATGAAAAATTCAACATCCTCAACTAACGATCTGATTGTGCCCATTTGGGTAAACGTACTAGATTCTTTGGTTAATTTAAGCAAGTTTCAAGAAATTGGTGAGCTACCATTAGCTAAACCAAGAAAGTAATTTTGTTAATAAAACTTGTAGCTTTAAAATTTCAATATGCAACATTGTAATGATCTTGATCCATTTTCTTAAACTGCTTCTTTCATTCTCTCCAAGCCTTCATTTGGCAAAATAGGGAATGGCAGCAGGAAAAGAAGAAAAGAAGAAACAAGACATTGAAGTGATCACTGCTATTTACAAAGTTAACCTGCACTGCGAGGAATGTGGGAGCAAAATCAAGAAGCATCTCATGGTTACCCAAGGTATGAACATATTCTAATTTTTTTCCCCTATGGTTAATTTAATTTTCATGAGTTCTATTAATCTTCTTGTTAATTCTCCTACAAATTTGCCTAAAACTTTATAAAGAAAAAAGTAAATAGTCTTCGAAATATAAAGCACATTTAATATTTACTGATCGAAATTTATGAACTAATGAACAGAGTTAATAATTTTATGTCATGGTGATTTTTCAATAGGGGTACAGAGTGTTGAAATAGAGTTTGAGAAAGGAGAAATCAAGGCAAAAGGGAAAATAGACCCTTTGAAAATCTTGAAGCTTATAGAGAAGAAGAGCAAGAAAAAAGTTGAATTAATATCACCAAAAGTGAAGCCTAAGGATATTACTACTACGGAACAAAAGCCAAAGGAAATAAAGGATGTAAGTTATTCTTTCTTTTATGATATATCATATTATTCATATATATATATATATATATATATATAACACCTATATATAGACTACAAATATATAATAGTCTTTACATACTAATATTATAAATGTTCGATTTCCACATTCATTGCAGAAAATTTGATATGATGAATTTCTTAAAGGTTGTAGTTCGTATGAACTTGCCTGGCCTACTTTTTTATTTTTTTATTTTTTAATATCCAAGGTTTGGTGTGTTTAACTTTAAACATGCTCGGATTCTGGACCTAAAAAAGAAACCTTACTCGGAATAGAAGAAAACAAATATACACAATTATTTAGGCTTAATTTGAAAACTCCAGCTATACGCCGGCCGAAACGATATAAACATTGTGTATTTTTTATCTGCATATAGACAGAAAAGAGAAGAAAGAGATACTCCAAAATTATATAGTCCAAAGTCAATAATCAGATTTAACTTATTTTAGATTATCAAATAAAGTCAACTAAATTTCACTATCAAATTTCATACTCAATTTAAGCATCACAGTCTAAAATTATATTGTTAGAATTATTAGTTCAACAATTATATAATTAAAAGGAAAAAATATGAAATATAATGAATATAATAAGAAAGAAAAAAATAAACACATAAATAAACCGAATCATATAAATCAATTTAATTGTTTAAATTATCATGTTTATTGTATCAATCTCCTAATGAAATTTTGATTATACCATAAACTCCTAGTCTATGATGTCGTCACTTCGTTGATTAAACTTTTGATTATTTTCCATTCACGAAATTCCATATTCTTATCTTTTCTTATCATTTCACTACCAATTATTTCATTTTCCCTTTTAAACTCTAAAATACATTGATAACGACATATATCTAATTAAATCTACTCGTCCAACCTATACTTTTAGTTATGTAAAAATAAACTGGTTAGAAGAAATTTTTTTTTATAACGATACTCATATGGTTAGGTTAAGATGTATCATATTGACAATATTAGTGATATTCACCCATATATATATATTAAAAATATTATAAGTGATAATTTATCCCCTCCCTTTTTTGGTTTGGCTAGATTGTTTTTTGAATCTATCTTTTTTTTTTCCAAAAGAAGAAGTTGAGTCAAATATTTTTCACGAAATAGTTCTAGAAAAATAAATAATATATTTTCATAGAACAAAATTTGAAAAAAAAAAAGTAGCGTTCAATTAAATTAGTACATAGATCTTTTTTACAATTTACACATAGCTTATGCATACAATTCCAAGTTTAAATTCCAACACGACCTAAAATACATTTTTATTTACTGATTCTCCAATTTAAGTACTTCGATCACCTCTTCCCCATTAAATAATTCTCATATATATTAATTTGTTTTAAATTATCTTTATTTATCAAGAAGTCTTAATTTGCTTATAACTTATTTATTTTAGAAAAATCAAAAAATAAAATATTTATTTTAAATTTTTATATAAAATATTAATTTTACATTATCAAACTATGTTTAAATAATTATTTTTTATCTTCTAAATATATTTTTTAAAAATAATATAGAAATTTTAGATATGTTATCTTTTGCAAATAATACTTATATTTATGTAATTAATATTATATGTAAAAAATTCTTATAAATCATATCTAAAATTACGAAAATAAATTTTGACATATCTAAAAACCTTATAAATCAGTTTTGATTTTTTTAATGCATTCAGTAAGAAATAGAAACAGTGTTACTTAAATGAGTAAATAATATAGTCAAATAAAATTTTGATATG
>PYAF01006119.1:704186-717102 GCA_007407185.1 Glycine tomentella
CATATGGATGATTGATGTGATTAAGATAGGTGGATTCATGTTTCCATGTTCCAAGTCCAGTACGAGGCTTTGGGGAAACAGAATCTAATGCTACATACAGTACGATATGTAGTACCCATGGGCAAGGATATATGGCAAAATTCATGCATGTTTGCGTAAAACTATAGCAACGACCATGCTCAGAGTGGCCACATACAGTACGATATGTGGGAGCCATTTGCCCTGAGATAGTTCATCTCATGCATTCATATAGTTTGCATATTGCTTGCGTATGTGTTTGATTATTTGACTGATTTTACTAACCTACTAATAGGGTCGGGATTTAGCTTTGCCTACTGAGAAATTTATTTTTCACCTGATTTGTTTCATGTTTTTTAGATGGCAATGATGAACAGGTTCCATGAGGCCTTGGAGTAGTGAAGATATATAAAAGAAGTTATGTACTAAGCTGGACTTTTGAGAAAGTAGTGTATTTGAATTATATAAACTTTTGTATCAGAGACATTGTTTATGTATTTGAGTAACAAATCTTTTGAAAATTTTACGTTTTAAAATTTTTACTAATATAGGCTTATAAGAAAATTTATCTTTAAATAATAACAAAATTAATAAGAATAAGTAGAAATTTAGGTCGTTACAGCAAGGGTCAATACAGAACATTCAACCTTAATTATGGATACTGAAGAGTTCGGGATAAATTACAAAGTAGTGAATAATTTTTCCAGTAAATATACATGTAGCATTGAGAATCGTGTAACAGTACCACATTTTGTTCCCAGCATTAACATTGATTTGTTTGTTAAATAAGAATTTGACTCGAAAAAGGAAGCGCAAATAGCAGTGAAGCATAACTTGATGAAGGAGCATCAAGAAGCAACTGTGGTTGAGAGCAAGCCTGACAAGTTTTCCATGAAGTGTGTTGCGCATACTGATGGTTGCCCTTGGAGGGTTAGGGTTATTAAACCAGTTTTCCGTGAGAAGTGGGTTGTTTCAAAATGGGGTGGAAAATACAATTGCTTGAATGATCATATTTCACAGGGTCACAGACAACTTGATTCTGACGTGATTGTTGCACTGGTTGTTGGTATGTTTTAATTCGCTGTTATGCATTACAAAACACATTTGTTCTCAAAGCATGTTATTGATGTGATTGTTACTTTTGTTTTTTTTAGGAATGATTAAGGAGGAACCATCAGTGTCAATCTCATTGGTTCAGGAGAGGATTACCAACGCATATGGATTTAAGGTTTCTTATCGAAAGGCCTGGTATGCGAAGCAGAAAGCAATGACAATGGTTTATGGGGATTGGGTAGAATCTTATGCATTCTTGCCCAGGTGGTGTAACTACATGCTTCGTTTTGCACCATGTTCTTATTTTGATATTCAGACGAATGATTACTTCGTTGCAAATCGATTGGTACGGGCAAAGCGCGTGTTTCATCACATTTTTTGGATTTTTGGACAGTGTTGTGAGGCATTTAACTATTGCAAATCCATCATCCAAGTTGATGGGACTCATTTATATGGCAAGTATAAAGGAAAATTGTTGGTTGCCACAACTTAGGATGGGAATAATGAATGTGTGCCTTTGGCATTTGCCATTGTTGAGGGGGAGACGCTGGAAGCTTGGAATTACTTCCTTTCATTCGCTTCCACGTTACTCGCATGCAAAATATATGCCTCATTTCAGATCGCCACCGGAGCATTATATCTGTTGTTCAAAGTCATATTGGTTGGCAACCACCTTTTGCGCATCATGTGTTTTGCCTGCAACACATTGTCAGCAATTTTAATCAAAGATTCAAGGATGCAAGACTGAAGAAGGCCCCCGTGAATTTAGGTGACTGAAAACGTTGATATTTATCATACTTTTGGTTTAGAAAAATTTGTAAAGAAAATTATGTTCATGTATTTTTTGATGTTGCAGGTTATACACCCTCTATGGTCGAGTTTGACATCGCATTTGCGCGATTTCGTGAGACCAGTCCTGAGGTTGCGGAATGGATCGATTCCATCCCCAAGGAGAAATGGACACGTGCATATGATGTGGAGGGAAGAAGATACGACCACATGACAACAAACTTAGTTGAATCAGTGAACAGGGTGTTGAAGGGAGCCAGGAACATGCCTATCACAGCTCTTGTCAAACACACATACACCCGACTAGTTCAGTATTTTGTAGACAGAGGTGAGGCGGCTGCTGAACAGCTTCAACATTCACAACGATATTGCAAAAATGTGGTTGAAGCAATGAGGTGTAATCAGACCCTGGCTTCCGGGCACCATGTACGCAGATATAACGTTGCTCGAACGTTATTTCAGGTGGATGAAGGGTGCGACAAGTCATATTCAGTGTCAGGTTCTTGATCGGTTAGCTCTGTTTCGTCGTCAGGTTCTTGATCAAAAACGTCCTCAATGACCTCTGCCCAATCGGACAAAGTCACTCTAGTGGCGACATTGCCAGTCGTGGGCAATCCCAAAATACCAGCCACATCTTGTAATGTGATAGTCATCTCTCCATGTGGCATATGGAATGCATAGGTCTCTGGCCTCCATCGCTCAACCAGAACACTAATCAGTCCAGCATCAATCTCAAACAATATCATTAATCAATTGACAACTATAGTTATCGTTAAATAAAATTTGATTACTAATATGAGGTGTTGCATACCTGAATATGTCGCATGCGTGCGACATAAAGAAAGCCAGCGTCCCGCAGCATATCAGAAACGACTTGAGGAATATTGTCATATGCTGGCCCCCCCGACAGCTTGCCACGTCGAGTCTTTAGTAGTCGTACTGTACCCTCATTCCACACAGCTTGTGAAACATGGGTGCGCTGAGTACGCCTACTCAAAGCGCCCCATCTGTACGGGGTAGGAACCACATAAGATGTCGGATCCATCGGCTCAGCCTCATGATCCGATACAGAGCGCGGTGAATCAGATCCAGATAAATCGGCCATGTTATCAGTAACTTCATACACAAAAAATAAAAATCCATGTTAACAATTATCTACAATTCACAAATCATTAAAACAACAAATTTCTAAACACTATACCCTAAAACCAAAACCTAAAACCATAGTTGTAAAAACTGGTTCGGTCATTGACCCGGTTCGCCCTAAAACCATAAACCCTAATCACTGCACCCCGAACCCTGAACCAAACCCTAACCCATGCAACCAGAACCATGACACCAACCCTATCCCAACCCTAGCCCAAACGTCACATACCTGCCCAACCAAACCCTAAACCCTTAACCACACACCATCGTCACATTACCATGAAACCCAACCTTACCCCAACCCTAACCCAAACGTCACGTCCCATGCCCACCAAACCCTAAACCTTTAACCACAAACTATCATCACATGACCATACCCTAAACACAACCTAACCATGCCCAGCAAACCCTAATCCCTCAAACCGATGTACCCATGCCCAGCAAACCCTAATCCCTCAAACCGATAGACCCATGCCCACCAAAACCCTAAACCATAAACCACAAACCCTCATACCATTAGCATAAACCCCAACCATAAACCCTAATAATTTAACCCTCATACAATAACTACACATTAACCTTAAGTTCTAAATTATAATCATTTAATCCAAACACTACAGTACCAAACAGCTAAACAATTTTCTATCAACCTAAATTTATGTCACTAACAAATTAACATCACCCTAACATCTAAACCCTAAACTAAAACAATTATTAGGTAACTAGCTAAACAATAAGTACATGCATCACTAACAATATAAATAACTAAATAATAACATGACTAAAAATATTGTAACAGAGGCAAAAAATTAAATCCACTTGTTCGCAGGATTTTTTCTGAAAAACTTCACAGTTCAGCAGAGCTTCGCTGCACAAAATATCCACCGAAAACTCTAGAGAGAAGGCAGAGCACTTCTAGAGAGATAGTGGAAAGTGAGGAAGTGAGGAAATGGTGGTGGGGGGGAGGGGCATATTTATAGAAATGGGGCCACTGTAACATGCCTGGATTAGGCATGTTACAACATGCCCAATCTAGGCGTGTTGTAACATGCCTAATCCAGGCATGTTACACAGCCCCATTTCTGTAAATATTTTGCAGACAACCCCTTTTTGGTAAATATTTAATAAAAAAAATATTATTTTGATTCTTTTGCTAGATTTGAAATTGGTTTCATTAGTTAAGGCGAAACAACATTAGGTAATTAATCCACACTCCCGGTATTTTTTTCATTTAAAAGAAAAAAAATAATAAATTGATATTAACAAACATGTTCTATAATTTTCTGTAAAAAACATGTTCTATAATACATTAATATATTTGAGAATTTCATAAAATCTAAACCTTTATTTTTCATAATTTGACTAACTAATTGGTGTTATCAACTATTTAGTCGATGAATCATTAATTTAACTGGTAAATTAGAGTTTAATAGTGATCATTGTGTCAAATAATTATAAATCTTTGTTGGCATGACTATTATATGATAATAAAATTATAATGTATATGATTGCGATTGAATAATGATATAGAGTTTTTTATACTATTAATCAATGTTATCAAAATTGATTCAGTGATTGACCCAGTCGTGATAATGGGTCAATAGTCCAACCGGTAGGTTAATAATTAATCTGATTTGATCCGGTCTATATTAAGAATTCAAATTATATATAAGTATATAATTAACTAAAATTATTTGATTAAAAAAAGTTTATTCATACTTCAAAATTCAAAATAACAATTGAAATATTAAAGTTGATACAACAAGTCCACAAATATTAATAAATTTTGAAATGAAAACACAAATATTAAAGTTGATACCACAAGTCTACAAATATTAATAAGTCTTGAAATGAAAACACAAATAACATCAAGTCATCAACATGACAACATCCATAATTTATATCCAAGGAGCCAATGTAGGGTCAAGTTCAGGTAACCCTTCTTCATAAAAAAAAATGGGGCTATTCCCCACTATTGCTTTCATTTGGATTAACATCTTCCATGGTGTTGTCGGGTAGTTGTGGCACTAGGACATCATCATCCTCATCTCATCCATATTTAATTTATCTATGGCAACATTGTTATAGATTCAAATTAGCAATTAACATAAGTACGTAACATAAGTGTTACCTAATAAATACTAATGTTATTAAGAAATAATACCAATATCATCTGATGTTCATTGGATGAACATATTTGCAAGATCATTACGTAAAGCCTCCACCTCTTCACGAGTTAAGAATGGTGGTGACTCCTCCAACACCCAATTAGAATGGTCATCAAGGGGTTCCAAATTGATTGGGTCATAATTTTGTTGCCTTAGCCAATTCCTAAATAAATTGATCAAAATGCTCATATCAATAATAAAAAGATCAACCAAAATAGGTAAACAATCAAAGCATAATCAATGTAATGATACCTTTGTTGTAACCTCATATTATAACAAACATAAACAAGGTCATTAAGCTTTTGATGCTTTAGCCTATTCCTTTTTTTTGAATGGATGTGCTCAAATATACTCCAATTTCTTTCACAACCTGAAACACTACAAGTTTGAGTTAAAACATGAATAACCAATTTTTTCAACTCTTGAGCACTACATCCATAACAATCCGACTACTGATCTAGAATAAAACATATAAATAAATAAATCAAATATATATAACAAATATATTTAGGAAGCTAAAATAAATCACAAATCAATAATATTATCAGAGTATGAAACATTAAATTTACCTGGCATGACTATGTTTTGTTCACGTATTGCAGCTCGTCTGGCAAAATCTCCTTCAGAATTTTTCTATATCTTCATGCCTTCATTAACTTATCTTGCAACTCAAGATCTCCAAGTGTATACCTATCAATGAGTTCCAAAATGCCAAATTGTGTGTTCCTATGCTTCTCAAATTCTCCAGCATTGAATCTACAAGCTGGATTTAACCAATAACCAGCTGCATGTAGATCTTTGCGAAACTATGAATCCCAACGCCTATCAAGGACCTTCAAATAAGGCTCCACTTTCCTCTTATTTCTCTTAAACCTGTTAACCATCTCCTCTCTGGCCTTATGACCTGGTAAAGAAAACCCATGGCAGGTTTATCTTCATTGTCAACAATACGTAACACACGAACTAATGGCTCTATAAGCTTCGTAATATCTTTCCAAAAACCAGAGTCCAAGATTTGTTCCACAAATCTTTTAGCCTTTGAGTCTTTGGCATAAGTTGATGAAAATACTATGAACACTCTTCAAATAACCAAGAGGGGGGTAAATTGGTTATTACCAACTTTTAAAAACTTTTCTCGAAAGCAATTTGCAAAATTAATACAAGGATCTTATCACATAATCACGCTTAATCAAAAACAGATTTTATTTCAATCTAATATGATCATGAATTGCATGTAATGTATGAAATAGCTCTTATTGATTGTCAATTGATTTCCAACCAAGAATAATGAAAGATATACTCAAACACACAACAATTTATACTGGTTCACCTCACAAACATGGAGGCTACATCCAGTGTCTTCCAACTAACACTAGGTTAGAGTTTCCACTAAATCAAAATACTCTTTACAAGCAATTTACAAAAGGTCTCCCTTGTCAAACCCAGACAAAGAATCAAAATCTAAACCCTATAGATTTCTAAGACCAAGAACCAGAGAACACTACTCTGTTCTACCCTCCAGAGAACCATTCTCCAGAATGTTTGATAGAATCAAATTGATTAATCACAAAAGAATTACAGAACAAATCATTAAACTTTTAAAAAGAAAGATTCAAGATAGACATAACCTGAGATCCTTCATGTATGAATGAATGAGAATGAAATGGATTACCACACTTTCCAAGTTGAATAAATTCTAATGTGTAGAATCACTATCTTGAAAAACTCTTTTCTTCAACACATCTTCATTAAAAAAAAACTCAGAAATCTTGATTTTCACAAGATGTATTTTTCACTCAAAAATCAGTCTTTAGAACTCTTGGAAAACTTAGTATATTTCGTGAAATTCACTCATGTATATTAAACAATTCGTACAAGGTCTATTTATAGAAAACTGACTCCCCAGGCTTTTTATAAAACAATTTTAACTAACAATAATTTATTAAATTGATGATGTAATTGATTATTATGTTGATGCAATCGATTAAAGCTTCTAAATAATCGATTAAATTGTTCCTCAAATTTTTGGAAAATGTTTATGAACAGAATAATCAATTATTACGATATTTAATTGATTAAAGCAGCAAAGCATTGTTTTCTTTTTTGCTTATGTAATCGATTACAATGAATGGTAATCGATTAAAGCAAAACAACATGTTTTCCAGGTATAGCCTATGTAATCGATTAAAATAAATGGTAATCGATTAAAGCAACAATGCATGATTTTGATTTTACACTATGTAATCGATTACAAGAACCCTGTAATCGATTAATGTGTTCTTCGTGGCTTTACCAAATTTAAAACAAAAGCATGTAATCAATTATAATACTGAGTAATCGATTAAAACAGTAAGTTTTTCATTTTTCAAAAACTTCAACCACGAGAACATGAATTTTGAAAAATCATTTAAACACTTTAGTTTATTAATCAAAGACATGTATGCATGAGGATGAGAATGCAAATGCAATGAAGGATCATAAGGAAATACACTTGAGCCACTTAGATAATTACAAATGCCATAAAAATGATTGGGAATGTAAAAAGATAAAACTTTAAGTCATCCTTGCTTCAATCTTCTTGCAGCTCCCTTTAAATCCAACAGTTGAGGTTGCCTAGTCCCTAGATGTCACCATAGCCCTTAAAGCATCCTTCTAGGACAATATGCTTTGCAAGGTAATGAAATTAGTTGCAAACCGAGTTGGTGTTGGACGAAGTATATCTCTTCCACCTGTATGTTGTCTCATCAAGAATAATGCATAACAATGATTATATATGCACTTAGTAATTTTTGAGGCATGTGAAATAATCTCACTTACTTCCTCAAATTTACCAAAGTCTTGCAACATCAAATTGATGCAATAAGCAGCACAAGGAGACCAATATAATTTAGGAAACTCTTTTTCTAATAACCTACCAGCAACAACATAATTTGCAGCATTATCGGTCACATTGTGAACACCATTTTCTGCTCCAACATATAGCACCATCTCCTTGAAAAGCTTAAACAACATTTCAGCAGTTTTAGAAGCATAGGAAGCATCAACTGACCTTAAGAAAATAGTCCCTTTTGGACAATAAACAAGAAAAATTAATGAGAGTTCTCCTAGAGAGGTCAGTCCATCCATCAACCATTAGAGTACATCCAGTTTCCTTTCAAACTTCTTTGTAACTATCAACAAGCTTTTTCACTTCATCAACCCACATATTTAACAAAGGACCACAAATTCTATAAAAATTTGAGGCTTTATACCTTGGACTCGTGCTAACAGCATCAACCATAGGTTGATAATATGCCGAGTTAACTGCATTAAATGACACTGAAGCATCTATCATCCATTTTGCAATGGCTTTGTCACACTTTTCTACAATTTGCTTATTTTGTAAGACACTCTTCAAGCTAGGTTGAGATTCAAGAGTTGTTCTAGGCATGAAATAATCATTTACATGAAGAGTGTTCTTCCCTTTTTGAGACTTGAAAGAAACTGATTTTGGAGTTCCACATTTCACAGGGTCTTCATCCATTTCAAATGTATCACTTTCATTTGATTGTTCCTGCACTTTTCTTTTCTTGTTTTTTCAATCTATTCAAGTAATTGCTTCATTTGATGTTGGACATCAGCAAGAACCTTCTTGCAAGCCTCTATTTTGGCCCTTTTGTCCAGCCAAGTGAGCCTTAAACCTATTAATACCACCTCCCTTAACTCGTTTATCACAATAAATACACATGACAGTCAATTTCGAACCACCCTCATCAATTTGTTTACAATGTCCCCAAGCTGGATTGATTTTCCCTCTAATATTCTGAGAAGTATTTGGAGTAGATGCTTCTTAAGATGATGGAGCTTCAGTCTTTTCCATCTTGAAGTCTAAATGCAAAAACATCAAATTACAATTAAGTAATTAACCAATTAACGCAAATAAGAATATAAACTATAAAGTATAAACTCCTGCTCAATTGACCATACATCAGAAAACATCAAAAGTCAAAACTAAAACAAACTTGATAAGTAATCAAAAGGAAGGTAAAAAGAAAAATATAGCTTTGAGGCAATTCCTTAGGAGTTAGGATCTTTAGTGCTATTTTATAATCAGAATTGAAGTTTCACACTAATAAGCCAAGATTGTTATATAATATTTATTAACATAGTATCTTTTTATGGTAATGAATCCATTTAAGAAAAAATCCATTTATTTTGTAGGAATTCCGTCACAATCAGAGTATTAAAAGTCAATGAATCCATTTAAGTAACAAAATTTGGTAGTATTTTATTGTTTCATATACAACTTTGACTAGTATTAACTTTGATTGGAAAATCTCCAAAGCTAGGCTTATCTCATGACTGAAGTTGTCTACAAATACTAGGCAAAGGCATTACTCAATTCATCAAAGCCACAAACTCACTACTTAATTTGATTTGAACTTTGAAAACAAATAGTGGCAACTGGCAAGATTCCCATTTCTTCCTTATCGGGAACTATACAAAGAGGAAATAAATGAATAGCACTAAACAATGCAAAATTGCAAACATATCAGCAAAGACACTCATTCCATCAAACATGGCCTCCCAAGTCCGAACTATGGTAAGTAAATTGCACCCAAACATGGCCAATAAGTAGAGCAATTAAAATTGGGGCTACTGTAATTTGAAATTAAATAGAAATACAAGACAAGCAGTCAAGCACGACAACGACAGAGACAAAAGAAAAGAGAATACAAAAGCATATTAAGAAGCATACAACACAAGCATGGAGCGGAGGAGAGAACGACGATGGAGATGGCCTGCACTTGTTGCGTCAAACCACGATGAATGAGGACCCCAAGCTTCGATGACGCCGGCAATGGAGATGGCCCCAAGCTGCAATGATGCTGGCGACGAACATGGCATGCCCTGATGCGGGGAGCCGTCAGCGTGAGTACTTGAGCTAAGTGAGGCGTGAACGAATGAAGAAAAGCTAAAGGGCTTGAAGCCCTGAAGCTTTTGCCGTTTTGGGTTTTGTTTGAAGTTTTTTTTCTAGGGAACCAAAACGATGCCGTTTTGCGCGTCTGTAGTTTTTCTTTTCTTCATCAACCTGATCCAGGTCCTAAAACCTGGGCGAGTTCCCGGTTTTCCCCAAAACTGCCGGATTTTATCTAGGCCAACTGCATGGCCAGTTCGTTAGGCAACTCGACTCGGTTCCTCCTCCGGTTCCCGGTTCGACCAATCCAACTGGCCGGTTTCAATAACATTGCTATTAATGGTTCCATGCATCACCTATTTTCTAGATTAATTATTAGTTAAATCACATAAAACGATATACATATATTACAAATAGCTAAATGAAAATGTCACTTAATTAGTACTTAAGTGCTAAGAATATCTCCAATGGGAAGTACTTATATGAGATTCTTACTCTTGTTCATCTTTATATGGTTCCTATAGTACAAAATTTTGCAAAATTTTGCTCCAATACGCAAAAAATTGTAAAAAACTCCACAAAATCTCTTTGATTGGTGATGTTTGAAAACTAACAAACTGAAAAAAAAAAAAGTTTCTTATATTAGAAACCCAAATTTTTTATGAAAAAAATTCTTATATCACATAGATATTCTTTAATTTAAAATTTATTTTGAGAAACAATTTATTATCTTTAAAAATCCACCAATCATCTTTCATTTGAGATGCTCTTATCATCCTTCATGAAAGGAGGTAGATGGTTTGATCCTTGACGTAAACATTTGGTATTTTCGCACTCCGGATTTCACAAGCAGGACTGCAGGAGATTGCGATAGAGAGAGTAAGACATGAACTATGGACCTTAATTACAACCATGAAATTAAATTCTGAGAGAATAATTAAGCTGTGGATGTGCAAAGATCGTGTGTGGCCCAGGGGACAGACAGTGAGAAATTAAGACATGCACTATGGACTTCACATCACAAGCATTAAAGCATAAGATTGTGAGAGTAAGATTGTGTGCCAAGTTCGTGAGTCTTTTTTTTTTGTTTTTGTTTTTTTTTTTACTTCAGACTATTTGTTACAATTTTATTTAAATACGATAGAATCACCATGAATAATAAAATTCTCATTTTGAGTAGTTAATGTTGAAATAATTTTACGCAGTTGATCCACGCTTGGTAGTAGTCAAATTCGTGAGTGGGACACAACAGGAACTTTGTACAGCAGGAAATCCGAGAAATATTGAGTGGGAAATTGAAGAAATAATACAAGGTTTCACACATGGCCGGGGACCATGCATGACATTGTCTTAATATGTAAATAAATAAAATATAAGACATTATCTAAAATCAATAATACGTAACCAGTTAGAAACAACCCCACTTAATTACTGTTAGATTCGGTGCATTAAATTCATTTATTTGAAGAAGTAACCAGACGCGGAACAAACGCGGACAATACTTATTCCAATTTATGGCTACAGACGTAAGTAAACTACGTACACCATATAAAGATTGAGATATAATATGTAGCATATATATAGTACCCGTGATTTGCATCGGTTTATATAATTGTAGGATTTAATATTAAGATAAAATGGGAAAATAAAATAAAATAATAGAGTACTATTTATATGGAATATCTTTATCAAATAAAATTGATTAAAATAATGAAAAATTAACAATTAATATAGTTATGTTTAATATAAAATATTGCTGTCTAATCTCGACTGGGGTTTGGTTTATGAAAAATATTATTTTTTATGAGACAATAAATAGCTTTTGTGATTCGGGTCAAGCAGTATTAGCACTTTTTTTTAAGGAAAATATTGGCACTTTTAAATAGTGATATTTATAACTTTATACAGATTAGTCCTTTCATTTAAACGTAAGCTTCATTAAATTTTTTTATTATTATTATTTTTTTTTCTGAAGTTTTGTATTAAAATATTTATGTGAAATTTATAGTTGTGTCATTTGAATGTCCAGCAATTGACCAATCCTAAGTTGAAGTAGAATTGAGTTTAATCTCTTTAAGATTTAAGATTCATAAATAGAAAAAATATGATTAAAAAAAATCTGAAAATTATTAATTAAATTTTTCAATAAAAAAATAATCACCAATAAAATAATCAATTGTTTCGAACTACTATCATGATGGAAAAAAAAATTGTACCAACAATTGTTTGATCCAAATAAATGAAAGGTTGGCGGAACTTATTAATTGGCAATGTTGCAGTACGTAAGTCGTAAGATTGCGGGATACCGAGGGATTTTTTGATAACTTGAGGCAAGATTACTTTTCAGAAAAAGTAATTCTACGATTAAAAATTCATATTTTACTTTTATCTGATAGATCTATATTAGAATGTATCGCAATAATTTTAACTACAAAATTAAACATGCACTTTACAATTCCTAGAGAATCATAGAAATAATAATAAAAAAAGTTTAGATCAGGCCTAACATAAATATAAATAATTGGAATATCTGTTTACAAGTAATTAATTAATACACTTTTTTTCTCCTCTAAAAAAAACAGAGTTTTTTCTTTTGAATTTTCATCTTAATAAAAATTATATTGAATTCTACTAGCGTAATGACTTGTGATATGTGTATTGAGTGTTGAATTTATAATATGCAATTCTTTTATATTAATATAATGTTTAATGTACTTTTTAATTATTTTAAAATTTTATATAAGTATATTTTAGTGTGTATATATATATATATATATATATGTTATCAACATAAATAATCATTATAATTTATTTAATTTATTTAATTTCTGTAATTATGTATTTT
>PYAF01006119.1:717202-767491 GCA_007407185.1 Glycine tomentella
CTTTTATATTAATATAATGTTTAATGTACTTTTAAATTATTTTTAAATTTTATATAAGTATATTTTAGTATATATATATATGTTATCAACATAAATAATCATTATAATGTATTTAATTTCTGTAATTATGTATTTTATTAATTAAAAAATAAATTAAAATAATCAATGACATTTCAGTTAAAAAAAGAATGAATGTGGTATTCTAACGTAACATTTGCCAACATAACAAAATCTTTTTTTATGTTGACGACATAATTGGATGTGTTGTAGTAATCATGGCAATACTTGAATCATAAAAAAATTAATCAATGGCATCTAAAAGTAAGGTTATAATTATTCTAATAACATATTTTTATAAATTAAAAGAATAGATTATTTGAATAGAAAAATAATCTCTAAAGTATTCACTATTGAATGGCTAAAATCTTCTTATATATATAATTATATATAGATATGCTAAAATTAATTATTATAATTAAATATAATATTTTTAATAAAAATCGATGAATTTTAGGCAACAAAAATGAATATAATGATGCTACATGCATCTCTTACATGACAAAACCTTCTTATTATATAATGATAATTGATTGATTTGTCTTTTTTTTATTAAAATATAATTTCATAATTTGTTTATTTTATATACATTTATGTTAATTTTTTTAAAATTTCTTCTTTAAAAATTCTTTTAAATCGGTCTTTTTGATTAAATATTTATTTAAAATTATAAGAAATTTAATTTAAAGGAAAAAAGGTTTAAGCAAACACAAGTTTAAAAATAATTATTTTTAACTTTGTAAAAAATATAAAAATATATTTTCAACTATAAAGTCACATATTTTATTAAAAAATTAAAGTATAATAAAATATTGTTTTTCCTTTGAAAATGAAAATTTATATTATTATATCTGAATAGAATTAAATCTTAAATAACTAATTTTTTCCTTATAATTCATAAAAGGTTATTCGTTAAGAGTAAAGACATATTCCACATATGAATATTTCTCTACATAGGATTGCGTCAGTCATGGACATTCCAAATATGACTATGGCCCCAACACTCCTACGTAAACATTTTCTAAATCAACGTGCTTGAGAATTATTATTATCTCCATCCTTTTTAATTTTTTAGAAAATTTATCTTGATTTCTTTTATAAGATATCAGTCAAATTTCTGTAAAAAAAATATTCAGTCATTATTTAATAAATTAATTTATTTTTATAAAAAAATATCCTCAAATGATATGCATTAAGCCATTAATGATGAAATTAATTGGAAATTAATTTAGTGAAAAATTAAGAGAAAGAAAATTCAATAATTTTAAAAGTAGATTTATCGTTGACCAAATAAATAAATAAAGGTAGTTTTGAAAAAAAATAAAAAAGTATTAGCAAATTTAATATTCTATCCCCATCTGATCCATAATACTCTATTTCTCAATTTTGTAAATTGATTAAAAAGGTTAAATTTGTTGGTGGACCTCTTCAAGTGGGCCAACCACTTTAATAAAAAACAGAAAAAGAAAGCATAGGAAATAGAAACAAGACACTACGCCTCTCTCTTGATTTTTTCAAGTTTTTGTTGCGCATTGTCAACTAGAGAAAAAACAATTTTGCTCATTTTACAGTATTGGTTGGATATTCATTTGTACTCTGTTTTAGATGAAATTTCAGTAAGTTATTCCTAATATTGTGGGTGTTCATCTTGTATACGCAGAACTTTATTTCTATCATATTTTGGAAGAAAATATATTTATCCTTTTATGAATTTCTATTTGGATATTGATGCATTATTGATTTTCACTATTTTAAGAGTAAGTATGCATTTATTTGTGAGGTTCTGTTGCAGAAACTCTTTACTCTTTGATATTTTACATAGTGGAGATTTTTCTGGACTTGATCTCATGGTTTTTGTTCCTCACACTGGGGTTTTCCACGTTAAAATTGCTGGTGTCCGTCTTGCTGTTATATCTCTATTTTTCTGCACCATTGGATTTTTTGGATTGTCATATATTACGCTTCTCATAGGTTCACTCAAGCGGAAAAAGTTTATTTACCACTACATATTTGTGTAATTTTTCCACTGTGCAAACGTGTCTTTTCCAACAGCTGGCATCAAAGCTAGTTTATCTTTCTGGAGAATTTTGCTTAATTGAATGATGGAGCCTAATTATGGTAGAATGATTAGTTTGAACGAAACTAATTACCATAAGTGGAGAGGTAAGATGAAAGATTTACTATTTGTGAAAATTTACATTTACCTATGTTTGCTAGTCAGAAATCTGATAATAAATTTGATGAAGAATGAGTTTTTGAGCATGAGATGGTTTGTGGTTATATTTGTCAATGGGTAGATGATAATATTTTAAATCATATTGCTAATGATTCACATGCCAGAACTTTGTGGGACAAGCTTGAAATCTTGTATTCTTCTAAAACTTGTTTTTGCTGAAACAAGCTATGAATTTGAGGTATAAGGAAGGTACTTCTATTTCTGATCACCTGAGGGATTTTCAAGGTTGCTTTGATCAGTTGTCTGGCATGGGTGTAAAATTTGATGATGAAATTTTGGGACTTTGGTTGTTTAATACTCTACTTGATTCTTGGGAAAATCTCCATGTTACTTGGACTAGTTCTGCTCCTAGTGGTATTGTGACCATGGATTTTGTAAAAACTGCTATTTGAATGAAGAAGTTAGACGACATACTCAACAGACATCCTCTTCATAAGTAGAGATTTTGGTCACTAAAAACAGGGGGAGAAGTACAAATAGGGATTAAGAAGGAGGTCATAGAGATAAAAGCAAGCGCAAAAGCAAATCAAGGTTTGAGCAGAAAACTTATAAGTGCAGTTATTTTGGTAAAAAAGGGTCATCTTTAAAAGTTTTGTTATAAGCTGAAAAAGGATAACAAAGACAAGCAAGAAAAGAGAAATGATGAGAATGATGATAGTGTTGTCACTGCTAGTGCAGGAGATCTTTTGATTGTTTATGATGAGAACTTGATCAGTGTTGCCTGTGATGATTCTAGCTGGGTTGTTGACAGTGGTGCCAGTTTTCATGTGACTTCTAGGAAGGATTTTTTCTCATCTTATACTCCAGGTGATTTTGGTGTGTTGAAGATGGGTAATAGTGATACGTCAAAGGTGATTGGCATTGGTACTGTTAGTTTGGAAACCAACATAGGAACAAAGTTGATTTTGAAGAATGTTAGGCACGCACCAGACATTCGTTTGCATCTGATTTCTACTAGTGTCTAGATGATGATGGTTAATACCTTTGGTGGTGGATAGTGGAAGCTCACTAAGGGTTTCTTGATTGTGGCACAAGGTAAGAAGTTTTCAGGTTTCTATTGGATGAAAACTTATGTCTTAGTTGATGCTATAAATGTTGTTGACTGTGATAGTTCATTAGATTTATGACACAAGAGACTGAGTCAAATTAGTGAGAAGGAACTGAATTGTTTGGCCAAGAAGAATCTTCTTACAGGTTTGAAATGTGCAAGGTTAGAACAACATGCTCATTGCTTGGTTGGGAAACAAAATAGGGTTTCTTTTAAGAGCCATCCTCCCTCCGAAAATCATAGGTACTTGAGTTGGTGCATTCAGACCTTTGTGGTCCTATGAGGACTAAGACTTTCAGTGGTGGCCTGTATTTTGTTACTTTTATCGATGACCATTCGAGAAAGCTTTGGGTTTATGTCTTGAAGACTAAAGGCCAAGTGCTTGGTGTTTTTAAACAGTTTCAGGTTTTGGTTGAGAGAGAAACAGGGAAGAAACTGAAATGTATTCGCACTGATAACGATGGCGAATTTTGTGGACCTTTTGATGAATACTGTAGGCAGATGGGTATTTGACACCAGAAGACACTCCCCAAGACTCCTAAGCTCAATGGCTTGGCGGAAAGGATGAATATGACATTGATGGAGAGAGTCAGATGTTTGCTTTTTGAAGCAAAGTTAACAGCTTCTTTCTGGGGTGAGGCTTTATGTACTGTTGCACATGTTGTTAACTTGTCTCCTGTTGTTGCTTTGCAGGCTGATGTTCCTAACAAAGTGTGGTATGGGAAGGATGTTTCCTATGACCATCTTCTTGTTTTTGGCTATAAAGCATTTGTGCATGTGCCAAAATATGAGAGGTCCAAGTTAGATGTCAAGACAAAGGAATATATCTTCATTGGTTATGGACATGATGAATTTGGCTATATATTTTATGATCCACTTGGAAAGAAGCTTGTTAGAAGTCGTGATGTTGTTTTTATGAAGGATCAAACCATTGAAGATATTGGGAAGGCAGAGAAATCAGAGTCTTCGAGTACTGATGATTTAGTTGATTTTGATTTAGTTCCTGATACAGATATGCCTGATGTAGCAGATTTTGACAATCATAATGATGCCCTTACTCATATTCCAGATGATCCAGTTGAGAATATTAATAATGATCATGCTGCTGTTGAATTTGATGTTCCTTTTAGAAGGTCTTCTAGACAATATTTGCCTTCTACTAGTTATTCATCTAATGAATATGTGCTCCTCACTGACGGAGGAGAACCTGAGCGCTATGAAGAGGCTATGGAAAATGAGTATAGGAAAGAATGGATTGAAGCAATGATAAGATGAAGTCTTTGCATGATAATCATACTTTTGAGTTGGTCAAGTTGCCTAAGGACATGAAAGCTTTGCAAAATCAGTGGATTTATAGGTTAAAGACTAGAGAAAACAATTCTGCTCCATGATACAAAGCGAGATTAGTTGTCAAAGGCTATCGTCAGAAAAAAAGGGCATTGATTTTGATGAAATTTTCTCTCCTATTGTTAAAATGTCTTCCATCCGAGTTGTTTTTAGTTTGGCAGCCAGTCTTGACTTAGAGGTTGAGCAGATGGATGTGAAAACTGCTTTCCTTCATGATGATTTGGAGAAAGAAATTTACATGGAGCAACTTGAAGGCTTTGTGGTGAAAGGTAAAGAGAATTATGTCTGCAAGTTGAAGAAAAGTTTGTATGGGTTGAAACAAGCCCCGAGGTAGTGATACAAGAAGTTTGAGTCTGTTATGATCCAACAGGGATTCAGGAAGACTATTTTAGATCATTGTATTTTTGTGCAGAAATTCTCTAATAGTGATTTTATCATTTTATTGCTATATGTAGATGACATGTTGATTGTTGGTCATAATTTGTCTAAAATTAACGGGTTGAAAAATAAGCTTAGCAAGTCTTTTGTGATGGAAGACTTAGGACCAGCAAGACAGATTCTTGGCATGCATATCACTCCTGATCGAGAAGCCAAGAAGTTGTGGTTGTCATAAGAGAAGTACATTGAGAAAGTACTTCAATGTTTTCATATGGATAAAGCTAAAGTGGTAAGTACACCTCTGGCTTCACACTTTAGGCTTAGCACTAGACAAGTTCTTTCTAGTGATAAAGAAAAAGAAGACATGCAATTTGTTCCTTATGCATCTGAAGTATGTAGTTTGATATATGCAATGATTTGCACTAGGCCTGATATAACCCATGCAGTTGGTGTTGTTAATCGTTTTCTTTCAAATCCTGGTATTGAGCATTGGAAAGCTGTGAAATGGATGTTGAAATATCTTTGTGGTACTTCTAATTTGAAACTGTGTTTTGGAATTGGGAAGCCTATTCTTTGTGGTTACACTGATTCTGACATGGTAGGGGATATTGATTCTAGAAAATCTACTTCTGGTTATTTGATTACTTTTGTAGGGGGAGCTGTGGCTTGGGAGTCTAGGTTACAAAATGTGTTGCATTGTCTACTATCAAGACTGAGTTCATTGTTGTTACTAAGGCATGTAAAGAGTTGCTTTGGATGAAAAATTTGTGTAGGAACTTGGTTTTGAGCAACAAAGATATATTTTATTTTGTGATAGTCAAAGTGCTATTCCTTGATGTGCGATATCATTGGATATGTGATATTTTAAATTTACTGGAACTTGAAAAGATTCATACGGATGATAGATAATGGTTCCGACATGATGACAAAGACACTACTAAAGGGGAAGTTTGAAGCTTGTCGATTTATTGCCCGTTTAGCATTTGCTTCCACTTGAGTCGTAGGGGAAGTTTGTTGGTGGGCCAACCACTTAAATAAAAAAGGAAGCATACGGGAATAAAAACAAGACCTGCGTTGCGCCTCTCTCTTGGTTTTTTCAAGGTTTTCTTTTGCGTCGTCAATGAGAGAAAAACAATTTTGCTCACTTTGTGGTATTGGTTGGATACTCATTTGTTCTCTATTTTGGATGAAATTTCAGGCAATTATTCCTAATGTTGTGGGCATTCATTTGATATACTCAAAACTTTATTTCTCTCATATTTTGGCAAAAGATATATTTACCCTATTGTGGGTCTCTATTTGGATATTGTTGCATTGTTGATTTTCACTATTTTAAGAGTGAGTAGGCATTATTTGTGAGGTTCTGTTGTAGAAACTCTTTGTCTTTGTTGTACTATTTGATATTTTACATAGTGGAGATTTTTTTGGACTTGGTCCCGTGGTTTTTGTTCCTCACACTGAGGATTTTCCACGTTAAAATTGATGATGTACTTCTTGCTGTTGTCTCTTTATTTTTCTACACCCTTGGATTTTTTCAATTGTCGTATATTACACTTTTCATAGGTTCACTCAAGCGGGAAAGGTTTCATTTGCAACTACATATTTGTGTAATTTTTTCATTGTGCAGACGTGCCTTTCCCAACAAAATTTAGAGGAGCAAATAATAGAAACACATGAAGGGATCTACTAGAAGACTGTTGACTGTAAGGAAAAGACAAAATGACCGGTGAATGCGGGCAAAGTCAAGTTCTTTTCATATTATCAATTATTTTATTTTATATTATTTTGAAGCTTTATTCTATTCAGAAAATACAATGAAAACGTAGCCTGATTGTTTGTTTTTCGGATGAGAGAGTCAGCTTCTCGGAATTTCAGAAATAAATGGAGACAACCTCTTATAGTTTTTTTCTAGGTCAAAGAGCATGGGTGTTTTTCAATTCATTGGATTAGAGACTAATCATGTTTTCCAATACATTGGATTAGAGACTAATCATGCTCATGGTGTGTGGTTGTTGCTAGCCCAACTTTTTTTTTTGTATAAGGTGGAAATCGAACATGATTTCTCCTGTTAAATAGATCGTTTTCACTCAATGAATGCAGCGAGACCTTACACCACTACTCAACCTTTTGGGTTTCTCATAGTTGTTCTTAGGTACAAATCAAACTTATTTTTAGTAAGATTAATTTTATATTATCATCTAATCATAAATTATTGTTGGTATATCATTCAAGTTAATTATTGTAAAAGTCAACAAACTTTTCATACATGATAACTTGTGATTGAATGAGAATGTAAAACTATTTTACATTAACTATAATTGGATAAAATATTATAACTTCTTTAAACAATTCATCACTACTGGAAAAATAACATTTAACATTGGTTTTTTTTGGACATTTAACATCAGTTTTTAACCAATGTTGAAACTAACGACATTGAAAGTATCAACGTTAGCATCGATTTTAAAAACTGATGTTAACAAAACATCACAACATCGGTTTTTAAAAAACCAATGTCGCTGAATAAGAAATTAATGGAAAAAATTGTAAAATATGTGAAATCAACATCGATGTTACTAAAAATCAATGTTGATTTATGAACAACAACATCGATTTTCACAAAACCCGATGTTGATTTTTTTTATTTTTAATATTTATAATATAATAATGTTGTAACTTTAGTTCATAAGTTTATTTACAAAAGAAAAGCATCATCATATAAATATAGATAACAAAAAAAAGTTATAAAGCAAGTGTTCAGAGTTTGATAGACTATAATGCAAATAAATTACAATTATGCAATGAACCATAGAACAATGTTGGAAGTTGGATCTGGGAACTTTATCACAAGTTCATACCCAACTTGCAAACTATTTTCACTTGCAAAAAACCTTCATCCAACACCTATTTTAACACTCTTCCTCCAATCATTGTACACAATTTTGCATTGTGCAGTACCTTCAAAATCCACATGGGTGAATCCTGCATTTTTCAAAAGTAGTACATAATACTTGGGATATCCTGAAATAAACATTAAGTTTATGTTAGATATGTATATGTTGATTAAAATTTGACATGCAAAGATAGTTATTATATACATAAATGAATAACTCACCAAGCTACTACAAGTAACTTTGTATTGGTTGAGCAAGATTCGGAAGATTACTAACTTGAGATTTTGTTTGTATAAGCTATGTCCAAAATGTGTCATGGTAATTTGGTGATTACCTGGGAGGCCTTAGAATCTCTAATTTCTGTCCACCCAACCACAATGACTGGGTTTTCAAGGCATTGGTTATATTTTACTGAGTGTCTTTTTCCATCAGCGTCTATCAGATGTCATGTGTCTTCCAATTCATTTTTCCATCTAATTGCAAAACTCCTACTTATTTCAGCATAACACTACACTTAAAGTAAACTAACATTAGCAATATTGTATGTTAAATAATGTCATGTATAATGTAGAATATAATTAATATTTCTAACCCGATCCTTAATGTGAACAATGTTCAAGATGTCACTTGATTTTCTATTAATCATCATCATGGTCTTTGCCATGTCCTTCAAAGTTTGGTGATCCACATCCATTATTTATAAATTACACATACAACATAACAACTAATTATGTTAAAATGGTGAAGCTAAAATAAAGAGATACACAAATGAGGCTCTATGTGTCACTATTTGACAGTTAAATAGAAAATGATACTGAATGTTATTGTGCTATTTTATTGTGTTAATCTGAAGAAATCAACCTGTGTGTATCTCTGCATAAACAGTGATAAAAAAAGCCTAACCATTTCACTACAATGACAGTAATAAAAAAGCCCTCGGTATTGATGAAACACTTTGAATCAATTGGAATAAAATGTGATTGTATGTGTTTCATATGTGTTGGATGAACATATATAATTTTTTTAGTGATCTTATTATTAAAAAAGATGCAAATTCCAAAAATTGACCTGACAAAGGCTGTTCAATATACTCTTTCCAATATACTAGTAGTCCATTGAGAAGACAAACTAACAAAGATAAGTTCTTCAGAAACATGTGAATAATGCTAGAACCCCATATAACGAAATAACAAATTAGTCAAGAATGGACAACCAATCCTACTCAACCCCCCACAACATCCACATCCCTCCACAACATAATATCGTCATACACGGATTAGGCATTTTATCAAACAAATAGTTGGCAAGAACAAAGAAATCATAGAGCAACACATTGAAAGTTTAAGTTGCCAAGAAAAGGCAAAGCTTTAGTTGCTTAGAAACAAACATATATTCTAGTGTGAGAACACTATTATCTTGGGGACGAGGATTTGAAGTCGTGAGTGAGACTGAGAGAGTGAGAGGGTGAGAGAGCGACATCGAAGTTTCACCACCACCGCAAAAGTGAGAGAGTGAGACCGGAGTTTCACAATCATCGCGAGAGTGAGAGAGTGAGACCGGAGATTAAAGGATTTAGGTGCCAAATATTATTTTATAAAAAAAACCCAACAACATTGGTTTTTTAATAAAACCGATGTTATTAATGAGAAACTCAACATCGATTTTTTGAAAACCGATGTTAACTATCTTATGTTAACATCGATTTTCCAAACACCGATGTTAACATCAATTTTTTCAAAAATCGATGTTAACTAACTGATATTGTTTACGAATATATCATTGCATTTTTGTTAACATCAATTTTTTCAATAACCGATGTTAACTTAGTGATGTGGAAAATCATTTTTCTAGTAGTGCATGCATAACATATTATTTTTCAAATAATTTCTCCAATGGGCTAATTTACACTTATTAATTTAGTTATTAAAATTAAATTTGTTTATAATTATAATGTTTTTAAAAAAATTTGTCCTTAACATTATTGGAAATTTCATATTCTTCGATCTTCATGAGAGAGAAAGAATCAATTCAAGATATTTTAATAAAAAAATAATTAATATACACCAAGAGAGATGAAATAAAATCTTATAATAAGAGATAAAAAATTGTTGACTATATGTTATAAATAAAAACAGTTGAAGTATTTTTTTTATTGATTCTTGATGAAAAGACAATGGTACCCTCTTAAGGCACCGAGTCAATCACTTTGTTTTTTTATGACTACATCACATTTTTCTTTTGAAATATAATAAAGTTAAACCAACTTGACGGACCAATCACTTGGTCTTTTGAACTAATTAAGAAGCGCGTATACAAGGTTAGAAAAACTCTATAAATGGACAATAATTTAAACGGAATCAGATACTGTACATAGATCATAGCATTGAATCGTGAGACTATAGTATAGTAGTTGTTGTAATTAAGTTGTAACACGTTCATACGTCAAAAGTCGCCTTAACCGCGGGGTTTTGCAGAATGAACACCCTACAAGAGTTGTTAAGGCATGTCAAATTCATCATGTTCCAAAGTCAACAATAAATTCGAGCTTTCAGAGTTCAAACCTCAGCTCAATTAAAATTTTGAATGTGACGAGTTATTGAGCCAATAGGGTATTGAATAGTTTCCACTTTCCACATAGAAAAATTGAAATTAACACAATAGGAGAGAGAGGAAGAGCTTATATATATATATATATAGGGATATAGAGAGAGGCTTAGAAGAGTGAAGATAAAATGGGTGGTGGAGCTGAAGAAGGGAACAATTTGGAATTCACTCCCACTTGGGTTGTTGCTGTTGTTTGTTCTGTGATTGTTGCTGCTTCGTTTGCTGCTGAAAGGTTTCTTCACTATGGAGGGAAGTTTCTCAAGAAGAAGAATCAGAAGCCACTCTATGAAGCCTTGGAAAAAATTAAAGAAGGTACTTTTTCTTATCCTTTCATTTCTTATTTTTTGATTAAATGAGATATGAATATATGATCAATTTTACAACAAAACTTAAGTGATCCTCAACTATACATGCTTTTGCTCTTTTGGTGTGGTTCTCTAAGTTAGAGTTTTGCAAGACTAACTTGAATGATGAAGTCAACACGAGTTATTGAAAGTCTAATTTTTGATTCATGAGTGTACCTGTTGGTGAGGAATTAGCGACTGATCAGCCGTGAAAAATGGTTAACTATCAACGAGTTGACTTCCCTTTTTTTTCCCTTAATTTTTAATGGGTATGCGGAGATTTCTTATATGAAAAAAATGGGATGTGATCAATTTTATAGGCTAAATGGAATGATGTGATCAATTTTGAAACAAGACTTAGGCGCTTTTTAACTACACATGCTTTTTGGCTTTTGGTGTGGTTCTCAAATTAGAGTTTCACCACGATAAGCACTAATTGAGATAAAACTCTAATTTTGATTCAAGAATGCATAATTCTTCTTAGGGCCTGTTTGGATACAAAGCTAGAAGTACTTTTGAGAGCTTCTCTACTGAAAAAAGCACTATATTTCCAGTAGAAAAGCTCTCAAAAGTACTTCTGGCTTGTATCCAAACAGGCCCTTAATGATTAATGGGTCTACAGGGACTTCGGTTATGAAATGGGGATGTGATTAATTTTGTAATTATTTTTCCTTTTCTGTTTTCTGTTTTTGTTTCAGAGTTGATGCTGTTGGGCTTTATTTCTCTGCTACTGACAATAACACAAAATGGGATAATCAAAATTTGTGTTCCAGTGGGTTGGACTCACCATATGCTTCCTTGCAGTCTAAAGGATAAAGAAAAGGAAGAATCAACAAAAACCACATCACATTTTCAGACTTTTTTCTCTTTCTCTGATATTTCTGGCACTGCTAGGCGCCTTTTAGCTGAGAGTGAGAGTAAGAATGAGGATCACCAACCAGCAACAGGAGAAAAACTTGGTCACTGTGCTAGGAAGGTATTAAAACCATAGAATAAAATGCATGTTATGACTATGGCCATTTTTATCTCTTCCTTTCGATTACCAAGGGAGATTCAAGTTTAATAATATTTCTGAAACTTTGATTTTTAATAGTGTCGAATGACGTCGAGTGATCCATTTAGCCGACCTAAGGCTTTGTTGTTGTTGTTTCAATTATCATATTCATAGTTATTTTGACAGTTTTTATTTGATGATTTCTCATTTTTATGCCTTCGATATTCAATTTTAATATGCCTAACCAAATTGTCATGGTATGTATTTAAATTTTGTTTTCAGGGCAAGGTTCCTCTATTATCTGTGGAGGCACTGCACCACCTTCATACCTTTATTTTTGTCCTAGCTGTGGCCCATGTCACATTTTGTGTTCTCACTGTTATTTTTGGAGGGTTAAAAGTGAGTGCATAATATGCTTTATTATAAGATCTGTTAGTTTAAAACTCTTTTTTACAGTACTAATAATTAACTCTGATTCCATAAATAAAAACAATTAACCTATGGTCTGCAATCCTCTTTAGGCCAAGGGAACTCTGATTCCATAAATAAAAATAATTAACTCTAATTTCCATAAATAAAAAAAATTAACTCTGATTAACAGATACGTCAGTGGAAGCACTGGGAAGACTCTATTGGCAATGACAATATAAATGAAACACAACCAGGTAAACAGATATACTAATTGGTTAATTACTTTCTCTACGTTCAATTATTTCATTAACCTATGGAGCATTTGGTAGCCATCAAACACTATGCCTTTCTATTCATCATGATCCTGTATGCCAAATTTCTGTTTGTGTGATTGCTAACTTTTAAAACATCTATTTATCATCATCATATACAAAAATTGAAGTGGGATTGACCCCTCAGTTGTCCATTCAGTTTAAATTTCAATTACATATTGTTAACTCAATATTTTACTTGATTTCTCCTTTGATAATTGATCTTTGAGTTTACAACTGTTTTAATCTCTTTAATATATGTCTCTTGAATGGCTAACATGAAACTTCAAATGCATTTGTTTAGATGAGCTATGTATTCTTTCATCAAAATCTATTCCAAAACAACAAATGAAATATGTCCTTCACTTCTTATAGGAAAAGTGTACAAAAACTGATATAAAAAATTCAATGTGCCCAAGTCTAAGTTTATAATTATTTCACAAATTATGTTGCTGATTGAACTTCTGAAAAGCTATCTCATAACCAATCTCTTATTTTACATATCTTTCAATCGCTTCAATTTATGCCTCTTGAGTGACCAACATGAAACTTTAAATGCAAAGATGCACCACATTAGATTAGATTAGCACGATATGCTTAGTATTAGCCATCCAACGATGTTTTACTCTGCTAACTGATCTTTAAATGCCTATTGGTTTAATGCAGTTTTGGAACCAACAGTGACTCATGTTCACCAACACGCTTTTATCCAGAATCGTTTTACTGGTCTTGGCAAAGATTCTGCTGTTCTGGGTTGGGTGGTAAGTTGTTTACAAGTATTAAATTGTCTTAAACTTTAATAAAAGAGAGGATTATATATATATATATATATATATATATATTAATCCTTTCATTTGAAGACACACTAATGCCACCATTTCCATTACAAGTTATATAATGCAACCACACATATGCTAAATTTATTTGGTTCACTGTCTCTGATCCAGTCTAGCTTCATTTACCGATTGACAATTTTCTTAAGGGGTTAAACTTGTGATTGATCCTTACTATAGAGTATAGACAACACACACTAGTAACTATAGAAATTATGGTCATGTGACTTTGTCATGCTGTTACTGACATTATTGTAATTCTTTCTCATTTTTCATGTTTCTTTCAGAAATCATTCTTCAAGCAATTTTATGGATCTGTGACCAAATTAGATTATGTGACATTAAGGCTTGGTTTCATTATGGTGAGTATTTAATGTGAAGCAAAATAAGCTCTAGCTTGCTATTAGGCTGTGGCTTCTATGATTGATTCATGATATTATCTGTTTTGTATCTCTGTTTTAGACCCACTGCAAAGGAAATCCAAAGTTTAATTTCCATAACTACATGATTCGTACCCTTGAAGATGATTTCAAGAAAGTTGTTGGTATAAGGTATATGCTTCTGAAGAATATTTCTCTAGTAATTATTTAAGCTTCTATACTTATTGCACACCTTCATCCATCAATTGCAAACTTTCTTTGTTGTTTAGCCTATTGTGTAAGTCTTTTATTCTTTGTAGTTACGATTACAATTTCATGGTTGCAGTTGGTATCTTTGGATCTTTGTGGTCATCTTTATGTTGCTGAATGTCCATGGTAAGCTGCTAGACTTTGAAGTTATGACCTTTTTTTTTACTACTGCATGTTATCTATAATTTTTACTTAAAGTTATTCTTGATTTTTTTTTTTTTTAATGAATTGAATACTACAGTTATAAGTTGATTACATATTTTATTAGACCAGGAAAATTGCAAGTATATATTTTCATTTTCTGTTGTCAATATCGTGTATCACATTGAACCCCAATTATTATTTTTTTACTATAATGTTGTGGTTTCTTGACAACATGTATGGATCATGCATGGTGATAATGGGTATACTTGACCCAACTAATATGATGTGACCCAACCAAAAATTTGGTTTGTGTTGAGTTCATGAATTTGTCAAGTTGAGAATCGGATTTGATAATCTCATACTAAACTCATCCAAACTATATAAAAAAATTTGAAACAACACCTAATATAATAGTCAGCATTAAAAAAGCATTTAATGCTATTTAGTGGATATACTTATAATATAATTTAGACTTTTGAGTTAGAATATTAATTTTCATTTTTTTTGGTTTTTTCAATTTTTTTATCATTTTAATCATAAACCCAATGAGCCCACCTAACCCAATGTTGTACATGTTAAATAACATAGTCTAATTGGCTCTGCTATGTTTGAAGCTTCTCTGTGGTGCCCAAAACTGGGATCCAGAACCTGTTTTGTGTTTCTACTTATGGCCTTCATCGACCTAAGTGATCAATTTTGTTGGTAATTTTATACCATGTGACATTGTTTACGAATGTAGCAATTTCCTACTAATCTATTTTTGTGGTTTTGTTGATGATATAAATGTAAATAAAATATTCTTGCATATAAAAAAAGGATGTGAAGGATTCTATGTATACGTAATTAATTTCAAGTGTGATCAATGAGGATCATTAACAATAATGATACCTGAGTTATAAAAAAACAATAATGATATGCCTTAAGGAGTGGTGGTTCAATTGTATGTTTTGGCTTTTCTATTCAAAGAAAATTAATTTGACTCTCAAAATTAAGATGTTTGGTTTACTTTTCCAGGTTGGCACGCATATTTCTGGATTTCTTTCATTCCTCTCATTGTAAGTATATAGATAAATTTGATTGGTTCTTTTCTGTGTACGTTTATTTTACTCTAACCGTTAACACATCATCATATCTTAATTTCTGAATAAGTACAATTCAAGAGCAAAACTGTTTCATGGCTTGTAGAAAATTGGTCTAAAAAATCCTTCAAAATCCAATTACAATTACATTACTGTAACATGTCATGTGTTAATGATATATCTATTTTTTCTCTTAGAGGTGATAAATGGATGGAATAGGATGTTCTTGTAGGATAGGTAATTATTTCCCAATAGTAAGCAACATATATACTTTACCAGTTAAATTTCTATATTCTTGATTAAGTTTTGCGCTTAAATTTTCAGTCGTTTGTAAAATTTCTTTTTCTGTTTTCCATAATTAAAATTCTACCTATAGAAGAGTCATGTATTAATACAAGTGTTACCCACTTACACCTCTATCAATTTTGATTTCTTGTTAACAGTGTATGCATAGGTATGTCTACCCATTAATTCGCTATGCATACAATACAAGTTGATGTATTTGTTTTCTAATTGTCTGTCTCCCAAACTTGTATATATCTTCCTCTTTAATTAATTTTTCTTTTGTTGGTTTGCATTCTTCAGCTTCTACTTGCTGTGGGTACTAAGTTGGAGCATGTAATAATCCAACTAGCTCATGAAGTAGCTGAGAAGCATTCGGCCATAGAAGGTGAATTAGTTGTTCAACCAAGAGATGACCACTTCTGGTTTAATCGTCCGCACATTGTCCTCTTCTTGATTCACTTCATCCTCTTCCAAAATGCTTTTGAGATTGCATTTTTCTTTTGGATATGGGTGAGCATATTGGATTAATAAAGCACAATTTAGGTTTTCCATTTTAGTTTTCCCTTTTGGTTTTGTAATTGTTCATAATTTTAATGAATCTAACCTTTTTAGTTTGTTTCTCAGGTTACATATGGCTTTGACTCCTGTATAATGGGGCGGGTTCGATACATTGTTCCAAGGCTCATTATTGGGTAACTACAATACTTTGCAAATGTACACAAATTTTAGTAAAGCCCCACCTATTTGATTTTTTTCAAGAAAGGGATATTACAAAATGTTAACATGAAGAGATCCATTTCCTTCCAATCACCTATTTTTTGTATTCATGAGATTCCAACCAACCAAATTACTTCCTTATTGTTCAAATTATCTTCATTAATTTCTTTATATTTTGACTTCTTTCCATGTGCATTCTAAATTTCAATGTTTTCCTTACCCCTTTTTGTTGGGTTCGTAGGGTATTTATTCAGTTACTATGTAGCTATAGTACCCTGCCACTTTATGCAATCGTTACACAGGTGAGTTTTGAGTTTCCTTCCAACAATCTCAATTGCAAACCAATTTTCTTATATTTAAAATTAAAGGTCTCTTTGCATTGACATTCTAACACATGTTACACACAATGTAGATGGGAACTCACTTTAAGAAGGCCATATTTGATGAACAAGTGCAAGCACGCCTTGTAGGTTGGGCACAAAAGGCAAAGAAAAAAGGACAAAGAGGTGATAATAGCCACTCTGGCCAAGAAAGTTCTCGTGCAGGTGCTGGAATTCAACTAGGATCAGTGTTCAGGAGGGCATCTGCCCCAGAAGACAATGTTATTGTCCCAAGAAATGATGGACCCGAATGAGTGTGGAATGTGGATATACCCTAGCCAAGATGTACACACGTACAAAAAAATGTTTTGGCACCATATTATATATTTAGTTGTAATTTTGCTTACTATCATATCAGCAATGAACCACCCCAATGTTGTCTTTTTTATTTTTTCATTTTACCTCTCATGTGGTGGATAACTTAGGATGCCAACATAACATTGTCAAGGATAGACCGATCTTCAACAAAAGCTAATTGTTCAGAAAAGATGCACTAAGGAGTAAATGTTTCAAACAATTAGTAACAACTTTGGAAATAATTTTGTAAAGAACATGACAGAGAGAGATAGAGAGAAAATCACTCATGGACTTTGGGTTGTTATTTTTGGGAATAAGGACAACGGTGGTGTTGTTGACCTGAGGGGAAAAGTTACCAGTTTTGACCCATGTAATGCCTGTGTGGAAAATTTCAGGACCACACAAGTGCCATAATCTCTTCAAGAAAGCAGGGTTTAGGCCATCAAGGCTTGGGAATTTGTCAATTTCATTTCAAAGAGAGTTGATTAAAATTCCTTAATAGAAAAAGTGGCCAAAAGAGAGTCATTATCATTGGCAGAAACACACGAGGAGATATTATTAACAACTGGCATAAAATCATTACAAGAACTATCCAAAGTAAAAAGTTTTTTGAAATAAGAAATTGCTATACATCACATTTGTCACTATGGCCATGAGCAATAGAGCCATCTTCACAAGTGAGAGAGGAGATAAAATTCGATTTTTTCCTTGAGGAGGCTGAGGAGTGAAAAAACTTTAATTTACATCACCATCCTTCAACCAAAAAATATTTCCTCTCTGACGCCAATAAGTTTCTTCTTGAGCAATGAGTGCGCCTAATTTGGATTTGAGTTCCACAAAAAGAGCAACATCTTGAAAATTATAGGAGAAACGAGTGTTCTCCAAATCTCTTCTAGAGGCATCAATTTTATTAGAAAAATTCCTTTTGATAGTCCTTCTCTAGTCATCCATCTCCTTGGAACAAGAAAGTTATCAAATTGAGAAGAAGACCAACCTCTCACCACCACGTCATTCAGGTTAGGATCAAGTAGCCAAGCATTCTCAAAACGAAAATGTCTTTTAAAGCCTCTTCTATGAATGCCATCAAGGTTGAGAATGATAGGTGTGTGATCAGATTTTGAGGATAGACCACTAAGTAATCTGAAATTAAGGAAAAGGTCAATCCATTCTAAAGTTACAAGGCCCTATCCCATTTTTCCTCTACTCCATCCTTCTAACCAAAGTGAATTGATATCCTTCCATGGGAAGGTCATGAAGATTGCATTCTAAAAGAGTCTAATGAAAACCTCTAAGAAGCCAAGAGGGTGGTTAACCAAACCTATTTTCTCATCATTAGAGAGAAAATCATTAAAGTCACCAAAGATTAACCAGGGAAGAGATGTATCAGCAGCTAGGTCACATATCAAGTTCCAAGAATCTTTCCTTATGTTCCTTTCTGGAAAACCATAATAACCAGTTAATCTCCAGAAAGGTACATAAGAAGCTTTCCTCATTTTCGCATGTACCTAGACGTTTCTGAAGTTTTGAGAGTAACTAATTAGATGGCAGACAAAAGGGTTCTCCGAGAAAAGGGCCAAACCTCCACTTTTGCCAATTGAGTTCACAACAAAGCACAAATCAAAATCAAGTTGTGTTCTAATGTCTTCAATACGAGAAGCAGTCACCAAAGTTTCACAAAGAAATAAAACATCAATGTGGTATGAACGAACCAAATCAGAGGGTTGGAACCGCGCTTGGGTTTCCCAGGCCCGACAATTCCAGCTGAGAAAAGTCGTGGTCCCTAGCGGGCCTGGTTGCCAGGGCTCCCCAATAAAAAATGCTAGCCGAGAGCAATGTTTTTTGGGGTTGCAGTTGCATGGTTGGTTAGGATTAGGTCGTGTGTGGAAGTTGTGACGTGACCACCTTCATCCCCAACCAAATGTCTCTTTTTATCTATAATAATTAGCTCTTGACTATTAATGATTGTGCCATTTGAATAAGAAGAATCAACCGCCATAGAATCTGTTGTTGGTATTGATTGGGATGCATTATTAGGAAAGATCAGGTGAGGATTGTGAAATCATTCTATCATATATGATGTCTGCTTTTTCTCTTTCTTGATTGGAAATAATTGTGGTTGCTGAATTATGACCATTAATATCATAATTAAATTTACCTGTAATGATTAGATTCTTCCAATCATCAGCTTCTCATTCCTCACGCGCGAAGGCACCTGGACCCACCGTAGCTACGGTCATCGGCACACAAGTTCGCCCCCAGCCTCTTCTGTCATTGTCATTTGTAAGCAGCAAAAGTTTCCTGCAATTTTCATCAATATGGCCAAGGATACCACATAAGAAACAAAAACGACCAAGGCGTTCGTATTTAAATTGAACTTCCTTAGCTTCACCGCTAGGTTTATTAAGCTTCATTGATTTTTGAGAAGTTGTTTGACGTCCATGAGCACATGTACCCGCATGCAAGTATGTAAGAAGTTACTGGTGTTCTTCTCATCCTACTTGAAGAATTTCGTTATATGATTCCCCAAAATTTGGCCAACTGATCACAGTGACATGAAGCCCACCAAAATGTTTTGTATTCGAACCCAAAAAGGTTCATGCGACAATGAGACAAAAACTTACACGTCAGGTAAACAAGAAGAACTGAATCACAAAACCAAGGCTGAAACTTAGTTACACTATCAAATCAAATCAAATCAAAATAATAACACAAAGCCTAGTGATCTAGAGACAGGAAAGGACCAGGAACTACAACAACACTCCATATTAGCATACAGTCCTAGCTACAAGCACATGAATATCCTTATATGGACAAACAGAAGGGGCAGCACTTTCCTCATATTTACCGCTCCACCTTATAAGTACATATACATGTATGCTAAGCAACATGTATCTAAAACCAAATTCATGGGCTTTTGGAGAACCATTCAGGCCTTCACCTTCTACTTCCTTTCATCATGTTAGGACTCAGTACATTTTATCATATACTCATAAATCTATATAATTAGCAATCAAAGTCCATGGAATAAAATCACATTATGTTTGTAGTTGTGTTAGAAACTTGTTGAGAAAGAAAGAATCACATTTGAAATATAAAACCTATTACTATTAGCTTCTTAAAATCACGTTCGATATATTTCTGCTACGTCATTATTTCTAATGATCCCAGCCAGTAAACAGTACCTGTGAAGAATTGAAGATGTGTAAGGCAATATATAAGACTTCATGCACAAGAAGGATGATCCTCACCTTAGCAGTAGAAATCTTTCAACTACAAGAAGGATCTGGTTCCATTTTGGGCCAAACCTCATGATCGACGAAGACGATGCGGGTGTTGGAAGAAGGATATTTGAGAAAATGAAAGTTTTATAAAGATTTGGAGGAAGAGAACACTTTCATAACTATACAACTCTTTTCTTTTTGCTTAGTACAAAATGGTGGATATGACCCCTATTTATACTAGTAGCACCTCCTTAACTAATGGCTAAGATTTTGTCAACACAACTCTTAACTAGTGGCTACAATTCATTCTTTAGAATTCTCCATAATTTTCCTAACTTAGATATTTCCATGGTAGTTTCTAGGTTTAACTATTCTAGATATTTCTATGGAGCAACCTAGAGTGGATTACTCTAGAATTTGGACTACACACTTCTTAGATATTTCTAGATATTGGACCATTTAACAATTAATCCCAATGGATCAAAAAACTAAATTAAGTTTAATATTCAACACCTCCTTAAACTTGATTTTGTAACTCCAAGCAATCTTCTCATCTTGACAAGGTCTTCATTCTTGAGTGGCTTGGTGAAGATATTTGCAGCTTGTTCTTGAGACTATACACATACTTTATATGCACCTTCTTTCTTGCAATGCATTCCCTTATATAATGATAGTGTGTATCAATGTGCTTGCTTTTGTCATGAAAGATCGGATTCTTTGCTAATGCTATTGCAGATTTGTTGTCAACATAAATATTTGTTGGCTCCTCTTGTTGCATATTCAACTCCTTCAGCAAATTCCTGAGCCAAATAGCATGGCAGACACACGATGTTGTTGCGACATACTCAGCTTCACAAGTAGACAGAGTAACAATAGGTTGTTTCTTCGACATCCATGTGAAAGCAGTATCTCCCATGAAGAACACAAATCTAGTGGTGTTTTTTCTATCATCTATGTCTCTTGCCCAATCGCTATCACTATATCCAACAAGTTTATATTCATTAGAGGATGAGTAAAATAAGTCAAAGTCGATAGGACCTTTAATGTAACGGAGGATTCTCTTTGCAGCTTTCAAGTGTGTGGTAGTTGGAGACTCCAAGTAGCGACTAACGAATCCAACAACAAAAAGAATGCCAGATCTGGTGCATGGCAAGTAGTGCAAACTTCCAACTAAACTTTTGAAGAAAGTAGGATCAACATCTTCTCCTTCACCATACTTGGACAACTTAACTCTACATTCTATTGGGGTGTTGATAGGCTTGCAATCATTCATCTTGAATTTCTTCAGTATCTCCCTTACATAACCTTCTTGAGTGATGAAAATGCCTTCTTCTTTCTGCTTGATTTCAATGCCGAGATAGTATGTCATTTGTCCAATGTCAGTCATCTCAAACTCATTCTTCATCACTTTCTTGAAATCTTTAAACATCCTTGGATTATTTCCTGTGAAGATTAGATCATCCACGTACAAGCACACGATCAAAACATCTCCATCTTTGAGCTTAACATAAAGTGCATGCTCATAAGGGTATTTGATGAAATCTTTCTCTTAGAAGTACTTGTCTATTCGACTATTCCAAGCTCTTGGTGCTTGCTTTAGCCCATAGAGTGTCTTCTTCAGCTTCAATACCTTATCTTCTTGTCCTTTGACTTCATATCCTGCTCGTTGCTCAATGCACACTTCTTCTTCAAGTACTTCATTCAAAAATGCTGACTTTACATCCATTTGGTGTATGCTCCACTTGTTTTGAGTTGCCAAAGAAATTATTAGTCTAATAGTTTCTAAGCCAGCAACAGGAGCAAATACCTGGTCATAATCGATTTCTGCTCGTTGACTATAGCCTTTTGCCACCAATCGCACCTTGTATCTTTCCACTTCTCCCATGGTATTCTTTTTAGCTTTGTAGACCCTCTTCACACCAATCGCCTTATGCCCTTTTGGAAGTGAGGTTAACTCTCATGTTTTATTCTTCTCAATCGCCTTGATTTCTTCATCCATTGCATCTCTCTACTTCTTGCTTTGGGCAACTTCTTGAAAATTCACTTGCTCACAATCAGTAAAGAGACAAAACAAAGTGAGATTATCTTGATTCTCTGTTACCTTATAAAGTTCTTGCAAGATCTTGAAGCATGGTACTTTTTCGCTTGAACTTCCAGTTGAAAATGGTTCTTCTTGTTGACTTGCGGTTGGTGAAGTTGGGGGAGTAATAGTCTCTTGTCTTTCTTGCTCTATCTTTGGTTGCTCTATTTCTTCGTCCTCCATCAAGTTGCGAAGTAAGTTGTAGTTTTCATCTTGTAGACCTCAATTTCATTCTTCTTCTTCATTGAACTCCACATCACGACTAGTGATGGTCTTTTTATTATTCGAATTATAAAGATTATAGTCTTTAGAATTAGAATCATACCCGATGAAGATGAGTTTCTCACTTTTGTCATCAAGTTTTGTCCTCTTCTCATCATGGATGTGTGCGTAGGATATGCTTCCAAACACTTTCAGGTGAGAGATCCCAAGCTTTCTTCCACTCCATGCTTCTTGTGGTGTCTTTCCCCACACGCTTCTTGTTGGCGAACGATTTAAAAGGTAGATAGAAGTTGCCACGGCTTCAGCCCAAAACTCCTTTAGCATCTTCTTACTCTGGAGTATACTCCTTGCCATGTTGAGAATGGTTCTATTCTTTCTTTCAGCTACTCCATTTTGTTGTCGGCTTCTAGGGACGGTTAAAGACCTTCAGATTCCATTATGATCACAAAATTCTTGGAATTCTTTGGAAGTGAACTCTTCACCTCTATCGGATCTCATGACTTTGATCTCGCGTCCACTTTCTTTCTCCACACTTGCCTTGAACTTCTTGAAGACTCCAAACACCTCTGATTTTTTCTTTAGGAAATACACCCATGTCTTCCTTGAAAAATCATCTATGAAGAGAAGAAAGTAATTACTCTTACCAAGTGAACTTGGCTTTAATGGTCCACAAATGTCTGTATGTATAAGCTCGAGCGGCTTGTTGGCTATTTACGAAGACTCCTTCAAAAGCTCTTTCAACATTGCTTCCCAAGTAAGCATCCTTCACATAGCTGGTCAGGTTAACTGATGGAAGGCAATCCTCTCATCATCTCCTTCTTGTTTAGAAGCTCAAGACCACCACAGTTGAGGTGTCCAAATCGCAAATGCCACAACCAGGATGCATCCTTATAGCAAGTTTTGAGTCACTTTGCAATGCCTTGTTGAATATTTAGCAAAAACATTCTATTTCTTGTCATAGGCACTTTAGCGATCAAGTTACTTTTATTATCTATTAAAGAAAGAGTATTATTCTTTAAGTGAAAATCGTACCCTTTCTCCAAGAGTTGTCCCAAACTCAAAATATTGTTCTTCATGTTGGGCACATAGTAAACATTAGAAATGAATTTGTGCCTTCCATCCTTTAATCGGATAAGAATTTTACCTTTGCCTTTCACTGGTGCCTTTGATTCATCTCCAAACGAGACATTTCCATTCATTGATTCGTCAAGTTCCACGGACATGTCTCTCTTCTTGCACATGTGATTGCTTGCTCCAGAGTCTAAATACCATGTATTGTCTTGTTCTCGTACGTTGTCCTTGCGTACCATCAACAGAGTGCCATCTTCGTGATTCCTTTCCTCCACATAGTTTGCCTTCTCCTCAATCCTTTTTGTAGGGACTCTACATTCGGAAGCATAATGGCCAAACTTTTGACAGTTGTACTTGACTTGAGACGTCACGTCTTGGTTGCGAGCTACCTCTTCCACGACCTCTTATTGAGCTCTCTCTTCGATCTTCATTGGCATAGTTGTTGTAGAAATCTACTCTTCCACATCCACGACCTCTTACTTGGCCACGATATCCTCCTCGTCCTCTTGTGTTGCCAAAGTCTTCTTCTTTTTCTCTGGAGTTGACTTGTGTCTTGAGTAATCGTTCACCAACCCCTTGCTTCTTCTTTTGTTTTTCGTTGTATGCTTGTAAAGAGCCCAAGAGTTGCTTTATTGTCATAGCTTCTAAATCTTTTGTTTCTTCTATGACAGTGACAATATGATCGAATTTTGAATCTAAAGATCGCAAAATCTTCTCCATAATTTTTACATCATCTATCTTTTCTCCATTTCTTTTTAATTGATTAGTCACCGTCAAGACTCTAGAAAAATAATCTAATATACTTTCGGCATCTTTCATGTGTAAAGTTTCAAACTCACTTCTTAGAGTTTGGAGACGTACCTTCTTGACTGACTCAAAATCCTTGTAAGAAGTTTGTAGTTTCTCCCATGCTTCCTTTGCGGTGGTTGCCTCTGAAATCTTCTCAAAAGCATCCTCATTTAATCCTTGATAGATGAGATAGAGAGCTTTCTTGTCTCTCTTTCTTGAATCCTTCAAGCTATCCCTTTGAGCTTAGGATAGAATAACTCCTTCTTTTGGCTCATCGTACCCTTTCTCTATCATTTCCCACACATCTTGTGATCCAAGGAGGGCTTTCATCTTGATACTCCAATTATCATAGTTTCTCTTGGTGAGCATAGGGACTTGGAAAGGAACCATGTTGTTACTTGCCATCTCTCTAAAAAAGGATCTTAAGGCTCTTATACCACTTTGTTGGAAGGAGGATATTTGAGAAAATGAAAGTTTTAGAAAGATTTGGAAGAAGAGAACACTTTTATAACTACACAACTCTTTTCTTTTTGCTTAGTACAAATGGTGGATATGACCCCTATTTATACTAGTGACACCTCCTTAACTAATGGTTAGGATTGTGTCAACACAACTCTTAACTAGTGGCTACAATTCATTCTCTAGAATTCTCCATAATTTTTCTAGCCTAGATATTTCCATGGTGGTTTCTAGGTTGAACTATTCTAGATATTTCTATGGAGCAATCTAGAGTGGATTACTCTAGAATTTGGACTACACATTTCTTGGATATTTCTAGATATTGGACCATTTAACATTAAGCCTAGTGGATCAAAAAACTAAATTGAGTTTAATATTCAACAACGGGATGTGATCGTGCGACATCGTCGCTACATGGGAAAGTTTTCTCTTTCTGTAAAGTCTTTGGTCACACTATTGAGTGTCTCCCTTTACCCTTTCTCCCCCTTTTTTTTGTTATATTTAACTCCAACAAACTAAGTCACGAGTTTATTAATTTTTAATTATTTAAAAAAATTGTATTACTATTATATTATCATCAAATCTCATATGTTCTATTTTTTATTTTTTCATTAGTTCAACATCACTATTAAATTATGATGTAAAATTTAAAAGATAATAAAATAAAATAAACCCAATACTAAATGTTAAGGTTAAAATTTGATTTATATATATATATATATATTTGACTAGAGAAATCAAAAATTTTAAACCAACAAATCAGTCTAAAATATACCAAAATTGCACCATTGGATCCAATAACCAGCTTACAACATATTTGAAGCATCCTTGCAAATCCAGAGTACTAGATCATATCAACAACTAATTAAGGGATGAGCGCCAAAATTAAAAGAGTTTGCAACTAAAAAAATGATAACTGTGAATTAGAATGGAACCAAATACATTTTTTTTTTTTACATATCACATTTTAGTTTAGAATATATTAAATGGATGATTAAATTAATTTATAATATAAAATTAAAATAATAATATTTTTTGTTAAAAATATTTTAAATTTTAAAATGTACTAAATATGTTGCTTGTTATATTGAAAATCTAATAAATAAATTTATTATCTAAAAAAACAATACTTAAAAATACCTTTTATGCTATGTCAAAATCTTCATCCTCTACAATTTCATTTAGTTCATATTCTTCTTGGTCATCATTATCAGTATCAAGGTCATTTTCATTGTTGTTTAATTTTGACAATTCTTCTTCCAATGTAACAATTTCTTCGATTAATCCGCATAACCCAGTAACATCATCCCTATTTAAAATCTCTTCATCTTGGTTTACAAATTGTGCTTCAAACTGTCCTCGTGTATCACTCAACTCATTGAGTTGATATGGTTCAAAGTCATGTTCATCATGTGGCAACACAAAAATATTTCTTGGCTTCAATTTAACCATGGTGTACCAATTTTCCTTGTCATTATGTTTAACATAATATATAAACCAACCCAGGTTGACAACCTAAGACAAATGGATCATTCCCGTAATACAACCTTGTTATATATGATAAATCCATATTCATCTTTCTTATATCATCTACCTTGGTTTCGACTTTGAGAAGCACCTTCAAACCAATCACATTTAAATAATATTACAGACTTATTTTATAAATATCTTATTTCAATAATATTTCTAATAACTCCATAATAATCAATATGTCCTGTCAATTCATCCCCTTTCACTATCACACCATTATTTTGGGTTTTTAAGTTTTTTTAGCATATCTTGTATGAAACTTAAAACCATTGAGAATGTATCCACTATGATAGAGTCCTCGAAAATCTGGTCCACTTGATAATGCTACTAGTTATTTGGTAATTCTTGCATCAGATAATTTATGCAATTGCATAACCTACATAAAAACATTATATAAAAAATTATAATTTATAAAAATAAACACAGTTAATTCCATAATTTAATTGTTATTATTAGTCCTAAATATAAGACAAACACTAATCTTACTACCTCATGTTCAAACCATTTAGGAATTGATCTTTGTACCTCTTGTACCTGACAGTAAACAAAGTAAAACTAATGATATTGTGAATTATAATAGGAAAGTAACCTTTGAATAAAAAATATATTATTTAAACTAACATTTCAATCGGATACATCTATCGATATCGAACCGGACCTCCAAGTTTTGCCTCATTTGCCAAGTGAATTGGTAGGTCAGTCATGACATCAAAAAATGATGGTGAAAAAATGCATTCCAACTTACAAAGAGCTACTGCAATGTTCTTCTATAAGCAATCCAACTCATTCACGTTCAATTCTTTAGAGCACAAATTTCCAAAGAACAAAGATAACCCGACCCGTGGATCCAGCATCCTTTGGAAGCAATCCCTTTATGGCAACGAGAACAATTCTCTCAAATAGAACATGATAATCATGGCTTTTAATTTAAGTCCCGAGATATTCAATTTATTTACATCTATGCAACGGCCTATATTTGAGGCATACGCATCAGGAAACTTCACATCCTAAGATTTGACAAAACTTTACCTTTTCTTCCTTTGACATTGTGTATCGTGCAGGAGGAATTAAATAATTATCCCTATTCTCAATATGATAAAGTGGCTTTTTAAGACCCATATGACACAAATCCAATCAAGAATTTTCAATATGTCTTTTGTTTTCCTTGGAATATCCAATAATGTCACAATAACACTTACACAAATATTTTTCTCTATGTGCGTCACATCTAAATTATGTCTCGATAATATTGTCCTCCAATAAGGTAATTCAAAAAATATATTTTTTTTCAATTGTGATTTATCTCTGCACATCATTTTCTTTTTCTTGTAGATTTTCTAAAGATCACATGCAGATTTTCAACTTGTGCTAACAGGTCATCTCCTGTCAATGATTTTGGTGCATACCTTACCTCCTTAGTATTATCAAATGAGCTCTTATATGCTAAGGGTGATCAACCTGTAAAAATCGACAGTGATCCATGTAACATTGCTTGTGACCATATTTCAAATAAAGAGAGCATGTTTCTATGTTACAACAAGGATAAGTTAATTCTCCTTTAGTACTCCATCCAGATAACATCCCATAAGCTGAAAAATCATTAATGGTCCATATTAAGGCAGCATGTAGCTGAAAATTGTCTTGATGAAGCATCATAAGTTTCAATACCCATATCCCATAACTCCTTTAGGTCATCAATTAATGGCTGAAGATGACCATCAATATCACTTCCAAGACCTTTTGGACCAGAAATAAGCATGATAAGATAAAACTTTGTTGTTTGATACATAACCAAGGGGGGAGTTATAAGGAATTAAAACCATGAGCCATACATTTTAGCTAGTGCTCATTATACTGAAAAGGTTGAAACCATCTGATGTTAGGCCAAGTCTCACATTTCGTGCATCTGAAACAAAAAAACTATGTTGATCGTCAAATGATTTCCAAGTCAAAGAGTCTGTTGGGTGCCTTAAAACTCCATTATCGACTCTTATGTTCATATGCCACTTCATATATTTTGCAACTTGCTTAGACATAATCTATCTTTGCAGTCTTAGTTTTATTGGAAGGTAGCGAACTATCTTATTGGGGACATTGTTTTTCTTCTTATTTTCTTGCTATCTACTTTTCTTACATATAGGACATTCATCAAGGTTTTTATAGCCTCTATATAAGATACAATCATGAATACAAGCATCAATCTTAACATAATCAAGTCCAAGATCCTTAATAATCTTTTGACAATCATACATTGAGTCGGGAAGCACATTTCCTTTGGGCAAAGCTTCAACTAATAACTTTAGCAATGAATCGAATGAAGTATTTCTCCATCCATAAAGACATTTCATCTAGAAATGACGCATGATAAAAGATAACTTGGAAATTTTTTTGCAAACCCAGATATTATTTTTGTTCAGCATCTTTCAATAAGTTATAAAACTTTTTGGCTTCCTTATTTGGCTCCTCATTGATATTGGCATGACAAGACATAGGACTATCAAACACATCATTTCCATCCATATTAAGTGACTGATGCATGTCATGAAGCATGGAGTATGTTTGAGCATCATCACCCGTTTCAACATTAGCATCATCTTCAAAATCATCATCATTGTCAGATGATGAATCACTTGAGCTCTCTTCATGAAACTCCCAATGCTCATAATTTTGTTGAAATCCAGATTTCAATAAATCACACATCACTTCATCTTATCTTATGGTAAATATTGTTGCATCTACAACATGGACACCTAATTGTGTTTTTATTCTTGGAATTGGGAAAAAAATTCTAAGAAATCATTAATGCCCTTTAAATACTCTGGTAAAGCTTGATTTTTAAGTTTTATCCATCCTTTATTTTACTTGTTCATTATCACAATTCCTACAATTTTTAAAAGAATGTGTCAAATTTTAAAATATGCAACTTAATATGGTCAATTTGTAAAAATTAAAAAACATGAAATTTTACTTAATAAGGGGTACATAACTAAATGGGTTTAAATGGAAAATAAAATAAAAGATTAAAAATATAAAAAAATGAACAATACAAAATAAAAAGATAAAAAAGATAAAATGAAATATATAACAATACATAAAGGATCTTCAAGATATTGAGTAATCACCTTTATCTTAGATATTGAGAAACCAACTTTTTGTTTTTATAACTATTGACTATAAGAGGATATAAAAAATAAAAGTGTTAGGACCATTTTCTTACATACCCTTTTAAAGTTTTTACATAATTGTTCAACGATATAGTATTGGAGAACATGAGTCATTATAAGTTGAAAATATACCTACATAATTGAGCATAAAAATATAGTTTACTCATTATATTCTCAATGAAAAAGATAGTTGGTGTTTGTCATGTTGGAGTATAAAAAATTAAATAAAATACAATAAAAGGTGAAAAATCCAAGAATATCTAATGTCTTAAATTTTGGTAGAATAAAATGATCCATTTTGTATCTATTTGCTTTTAATTTCCTCCTTAATTAAATAAATATACTAATTTTTAAAATAAATTATTTGTTAGTATCTACGTATTTATACAATACACATTTTTAATTTGATTCTTATGAAAAATTAATTTAACTTTCATTTATTCATTTATTTTCAATTTAGTTATATTGTTGTTTGTCACTGTTATAATATTATTTGTTAGAATTTTAACTTAACAAAATATAATAAATAAATTGATGGTGATTTCAAATATAAAACATAATGTCTCACATTACTATATTTGATAATTATTTTTCATTCAATTTTCATCACCATAAATAATTGTTATCACTATAAACAAATGTCATTTATTATCACTATGCTAATGATTTATATGTAGTGTGACACTTAATTAAAAATTCATAAGTATTTTCAAAGACCAAAATAATAGTATGTAATTAAATTTAGGAACCAAAATAACAATAAGTTGTTAAATGTAGAAACCAAACCTAAAAGTCAACTTTTTGACACGTGACAACTATCAACTACCACATCATCATTGAGAGTGTCATGTAGGTACAACCATTTGATTTAACAAAAATCTAATTGTTAGCGCCTAACAAATTTAAGGATGAAAGTGTATATTTACCAAAAAAAAATACTAGATTGTTATTTTCATTAAATTTTATAATTCTAAAGTTTTCAAACAAATACAAAGTTTAGAATTCTCCTTCGTTTAATTCCTTGATATATCCCATTTCTTTTAAAAACCTAATCATAACCTTGTATGTTTCAATTTAGAATTTAAAATCATTTTTCCTAGAATTGATTTTCTTACATTTTTTGCTTAAAAAATAAGAGCTTCGGTTGACATGTTATAAAAGGATAGTTATTTCATTCTACGCAAATTTCATATTTTCATCTTATTATGTTGTACTGCCCAATGTGGTTTATTTTGAAAGTGAATTAAATTTGTCCTTGTGATCAGAATTATGGCAAGATGAAGAAGATTCAAAACTTCAAACTTCCCCTTCCTAAAGGCTATGAAGCACCGACACAGTAAAAACCAGGGAGAATCGGGTCCGACACAACTCGACACCGCGACACACGCCAACACGCTCTGACACGGTATCGAACAAGCGGTCAACAACCTCGACACGTTGACCACTTCCAATACATGATTTTGACTATGTCCAACACGGTCAAAAGGCATTGCTGGAAAAAAAAATTTACCTCAGATAAATTTGTGGACTTCACGCGACCTTCATTCTTCACTGTTTCTCCTTTCTCGCACCTCTCTTCTTCACGTCGTTCACTTATCTCTTTGCTCTGTCGTCGTTCGCATCTCGCCATCATTGTCCGCATCGCATCTCACTGTCGTCGTTCGTCGTCCCTGTATTTGAGAGTGTCGGTGCTTCACACTTCACAGCTTGCACCTTCTCTCTCGATTGGCACCTAGCACTGCTTCTCTCTCTCGATTGGCCAGCAGTCCAGCACAGCACCCAAATGGACTTACAGATGTCACTCACAAGGTAAGTAAAACCATTAATCTTATAATCTATTTGCTTCACGGTTCTGGATTTTTTAAGTTTTTTATTTTTAGGTTTTTTTTTTAAAAAAAATCATTAATCTGGTCCTTTTTCATATTTAGCTATTTGCAATACTAAAAAGTATTAATATTATACTAGGGAATATTTTCGGTAAAGAATAAGCAAATTCTTTTTATGTCTAGGATAGTGATATGATATCTGAATACCACACTGGATATATGACTAATTTGATTTATGTTGTATTGTAGTGAATTGTTTTAAAAAGTGAATTGTTTAAAAAAAACCATTAATGTATACAAAGAGAAAAAACGTGAATTGTTTAAAAAAGTATAATCCGGTCATAATGCATGATATTTTTAAGTAATCATAGATTATGCACCTATGCTTTTTTTAACATTGGTAAGTAATCTGGTCATAAAACGGTCCTCACTGCACATGTTTTTGAATTTTTGTATTATACTAGAGAATAATTTTTTAGCCCCAACCATTAATCTATTACTCTTTAAACAAGGTAAATAAAGCCAATTTATGTTTTTTTTTCATTTGATTGATATTTTTAAGTAATCATAGATTCATATCAATTGTCACCTGTTTCCATTTTTTTTTAATACATGATAATTTTATGTATGTTTGGGACTGAACCTTATAGCTCGTGCACCTATGCTTTTTTTAGAATGGATTCAAGTATTGGAAGTAGTGGAGATGATGAAATTCTAAGGAAGCCATTATGGAAATATGTTACCAAATTAGGCACCGGAACGGAAGCTGGAGGAAATATATCTTGGAAATGCAATTTTTGCTCAAAGGATTTTAAAAGTTCGTATACTAGAATAAGGGCTCATTTGCTAAAATTGTCAGGTAAAGGAATTGCAAAATGTTTACATGTGCATACAAAAGACTTGCTTGAGATGGAGAAATTAGAACAAGAAACTAGTGAGAGATTGAAGAATAATGAATCCAAAAATGTGGCTTTACCCCCTTCTAGTTTTTCCTTGGATTCAAGCTCGAAAAAAAGAAGTGGAAGTGAGGGTGTAAGTTCATCTAGAAATCCTATTGAGAGGGCATTAAATGTTAAGGCGTGGGAAGAATTGAACCACTTGATTGCTAGGATGTTTTATTCAGCAGGATTGTCATTCACTTAAGCAAGGAACCCATACTTTCAAGCCACCTTCACTTATGCCATGGATAATAATATTGGAGGTTATTTGCCACCAAGATATAACTCTTTGTGAACCACTCTTTTGCAGAAAGAGAAGGAAAATATTGCTAGGTTATGTGCACTTATTCGAGCTGGGTGGAATGAGAAAGGTGTTAGTATTGTGAGTGATGGATGGAGTGATTCACAAAGGAGACCACTTATTAATTTCATGGCAGTATCTGATGGTGAAGCTATGTTTTTGAAATTAGTTGATTGTTCAGGAGAGACTAAAGATAGGCATTTTATTTTCATGTTGTTAAAAGAAGTAATCAGGAAGTTGGGCATGAAAAAGTGGTTCAAGTAATCACGGATAATGCTGCAAATTGTAAGGGAGCAAGGCATCTTATTGAGCAAGAATTTTCATCTATTACTTGGACACCATGTGTTGTTCACACACTGAATTTAGCTGTGAAAAATATTTGTGCTACTAAAAATGTGGAGAATAATCAAATAACATATGAGGAATGTAGTTGAATTTCTGATATTGTTGGAGATGTTTCTTCAATAAAGAATTTCATAATGAATCATTCTATGAGACTGTCAATGTTTAATGAGTTTGTGGGATTGAAGTTGTTTTCTATAGCTGAAACCCGCTTTGCTTCCATGATTGTGATGCTAAAGAGGTTCAAATTGATAAAAGGTGGTCTCCAAAATATGGTAATCAGTGAAAAATGGAGTGTGTATAAAGATGATAATCTAGGGTGAGCGAGATTTGTTAAAGAAAAGATATTGGATGATCTTTGGTGGGATTCAATTGATTACATACTTGCTTTCACTGCTCCCATTTATAATATGATCAGGATTTGTGACACTGATAAACCTTGTCTTCATTTGATTTATTATATGTGGGATGAGATGATTGAGAAAGTAAAGAAAGCTATATACTTGCATGAAGTGAAGAGGATGGATGAGACCTCAACTTTTTATGATGTGGTGCATGGCATTCTTGTGGATCGTTGGACCAAAAATTCAACTTCACTTCATTGTTTGGCACATGCTTTGAATCACAAGTAAGCTTTTAAATATAAATGGATTTAATACTTCTCTTATTTGATATAATATGTTAATTGTGTTTCTTTTCTTTCTTTTAGATACTATAGTCAACAATGACTTGATGAAGATTCTAGTCGAGTTCTTCTACACAAGGATCAAGAGATTAATTCTAAAAAACTAAAAAATGCATAAAGAGATATTTTCCTAACTTGGAGGACTGAAATAAAATAAATTTGGAGTATGTGGACTTTGCTAGTACAAGTGGGGGTTTTAGAGATTATGATGTCATCCAAAATTGATATTCTATGGAGCCCAAAGCTTGGTGGGTGCTTCATGGTGCTTGTGCACTTATGCTTCAAAAGATAGCATTGCGAATTGTTGCACAACCTTCTTCTTCATCGTGTGTTGTGTTGGATATTTGTTGAACCTCTAATACATAAAAAGATTTATAAAGTTTTGATGATAACAAACAATGAATGCCACATTATTAGATTTATAGCACTGATGATAAATATTTGATTATTTGATATTTTGGATTTATGAAGATCAACATAATTGAGAAGATTATTTGAAGAATTCTGAAGATTGATATCATTCAAGATGATATGGAATTAAGAAGATTTATTTCTATTTATTTTTTATTAGATTTTATGTAAGGAGATTAGAAGATTGATTTTGCCAAGATATTTGTTTTAAGATTGCATTGCATAATAAGATAAAATATTTTTTAAGATTGCATTCAAAAATAGGATAGAATATTTTTTAATATTGCATTCAAAAATATGATAAAATATCTTTAAGATTGCATTGCATAATATAATAGAATATCTTTAAGATTGCATTAGATAATATGATAGAATATCTTTAGGATTGCATTCAAAAATTGGTTAAAATCATATCTTTAAATTAGTATAATGAAATAGAAACATATTTTGGTATTCAGAGTATGCATTCCATTCCACATAATATTAGAGCTTTAGAGAGTTTATGTTTGCATCATTGAGAAAGTTGTTGTGAAATCATATAGAAGCACTTGAAAAGTCTGATTCTTCAACTCTCCATTAGGATTTAAAGGTACCTACTTGCTTAAGGAATAGAAGCGTAAAGGTAACAATTTTATTGTATTCTTTTTCTTGACTTTGGAAGAGGTCGCAACTGGAAAACTAGGATACTGATTCTGTCTCTGTTCTTGATGAATTGAGACGTGTGACTTTTGACTGGAAAACTAGGATACCAGTCTGGCTGGGAAACAAGGATATCAGTCTGTCTCTATTCTTTGTGAATTGAGACTAGTGTTTTTTGCTGGGAAACAAGGATACCGGCTGGGATAATTGTTGTGTAAGGGTAGACTAGAAACTAGGATATACTAGGAACTCTTGTATATAAAATTATCATAGTGGAGCTGTCCATTGGATTGTTTATCCAATTTGGACGTCGTGATTTTCTACCCAATTAGGTTTTTCACATTAAAATTGATTGTGTCTTTTTTATCTCTTATCTTCATATTATTGCTTTGAGTTTGATTTTAAATTGTGAATTATTTTATAAAACTCAATTCACCCCCCCTCTTGAGTTCATCTGGGACCAACATGCTGAACACAATTAGAGTACTTATTCTTTTGTGCATTCTGTAAAGAGGAATAAGATGACTCTAAAACGTGCTAAAGACTTGATTTATATACATAGCAACTTTCGATTCTTTATTAAGAAAGAGTCCACAATATACACAAGGGGAGAGTAAAATGTGGGACATTGCTGGAGATATATTTGAAGATGTCGGAATGCTTGAAGTTGCTACTCTTTCACTTGATGAGCCAGAGATGGAGTCAAATGTTATTAATGAAAATGCTCCATGAAGATAATCTCCATATTTTATGTTTGTCTATGAATAATTGAATATTTTGTTTTGAAAATTGAAATGCAGCCTCTTTGAATTTTTTTCGGTTACATTCATGGGTATTATTAGTTAGTTTAATTTTTTTTGTTAAATTATTGAATATTAAATGAAATATACACTATATAAATTAAAAATAGTATTTAATATTAAAACGTGTTCAAGCATATGTCAAAATCCATGATTTTTTAAGATTGATATGTCAGAGAGTCGAGTCGTATTGTATCACGTGTCAATGTCAGTGCTACATAGCCTAAAAGCCATGATTGAAGATTTCAGCGCTTCGCTAAGAAGTTTAGTTTAGTATAAGTTTGACACAGATGTAGTTGTACACTATTCATATATTTTTATTATTTGCTCCTTTATTTATTACTTTAATGGTGTTTTTATCGATGTATTTAAAAGTGGATTTGTATTATTTCGAAACTCCTTTTCCTCATAAAAAAAAAGTTAAGGTCTAGTATTTGCATTACTTAAACTGTCAACTACACCGGGACTGCTTCATGTGCTTGATGAAAGGAGAGAAAAAGGAATGGCTCTATATGGAGCTTACAACATGAGAACTCAGTCACGCCTGCCTTGAGATTAGTTACTTGAAGTTGCAATGAAATTTAGGCAATGTTTATCCTTTTGTACTGTGCTTCATTTCCCAAAGATGAAAAAATAAGTAAACAAATTCTAACACGAATCAAGTAATATGACTGTGGAGGTCTGGTAATTTAAACAAGTGAGAACACGATTCAAAAGGCTTCAATTACTACCTAGTCTTTCAAAATCTAAAAGACTTCTTTATCCAAAATGATCTTTTAAAACTCCTATTCAATCCGTTACACCCCTAAAGCTGTTTGGAAATCTGTTCATGAAGTGGTGAACATAAAATAATCGCAGAACGAATCCTTCGTATCTTTTGAGTTACGATAAATTGTTGGTCTGGCCTTGGCTCCTACGCTAGCTCTCAATGATAGACAGAAATGCACCCTATGTTTCAATTCATTAACTTCTTAGTTTCAATTAATGGGTGTAGTCATGCCATTTACATTTTTAAACGAAATCCATACAGTAAAATGGTTCTCATCATATATTTCATAACTTTCAAAGACTCATTCTACAATTGGTTAAAATATTGAAAATCAGACATTTTGACAATTTTTCTTTTCATTTAATATAAATCAGGAGAGAATTATTAAATAAAAAACAAAACCTAACAAAAATGATGATTTTCAATATATTTTAATTAACCATAGAGAGAATGTTAGAAAGAGACTGACAACAAGAGTTTCAATATCATTTCTCTTTATAATATATTGAAGTTAGACACATGAATTGTAGTATCCTTCGTGTAAATTTACAATGCAGCACTCATAAAATAAAAAAAATAAAAAAATAAAAAACCGTTTGATAAATATATCATATTCTACAAGGTGGAATGTAGGTGCCAGAGAGCAAGCAGCAGACAGCTTTAGCACTTTCCAATACTAAAACTTAAAAATCATTTGAATATATAGACATTTCTTTCATCTGGTTTGAGCCAAAGGAAGTCCAGGAAATCAAATACCTACTTTTCATTATAAAATTTCAAACTTGAACTACCTTTAGCACCCTGAAGCAGCATAAATATTCACAAGAATTCAAGCAAATCAGGAAGCCCGAGCCAATATGCACACGCAAAAAATGGTGCTAAAATAACAACTCTCTTGTAGTGGATCATTGTGAAAAAATTTAGTGCATAAAACATTACAGTGCAAAGAGAAATTTATGACGAGGGGTCTATGTTGTCAAAATAGATTATACAGAAGAATGAAGACCAAAAATAATAGCAGTGTTCCCAAGCCAAATTCAAATCCAACATAATCATTCCTTGAGATGCTAGCGTGATGGTTTATGCCATAAGATGACTTTCCAAAGGGGAATGAAGAAGGCATGTGAAGAAATGCATATACTAAAAGAACAAGAAGCACCAAGATTAAGGTTGTAAGGCTTTTCTCATCAACCTCTGATACCCATTGTAATGAAGATAATAATGTGTCTAAAATGGAAAACAAACTAGGCCAATAGATTAGGAATCCCAAGCAAAGCAAGAAAAGAGAAGGCATTAGTGGTGATGGCCCCCTTTCCATCTTCTCACTAATATATGTGATTATGATGTTACAATGTTAAAAGAAGAATCGGAATGCAATTTATAAGAGAATTGCATTGGAAGGTATTTGCAGATAGGAATGACATAAAGTTTGTTCCTTTATTTGGTGACATTTGTCTAATAATTGGTTGAGCTATCCCAACGTACGTCTCATGTAAAGCCCACTTTTGAGTTTCTATAATTTTCTCAAGACACAATATAATATGATATTTAACACAAGGAAGTTGGATGCCAACCACAATTTTTTTTGTTTATCTCTACTTTTACCCGGAAAACCAAAACGGTCAATTTTGGTCAAAGATTCTATTGGATGATGAAGATCATATTATTCAAAGCAATGGTAATGTTATTACATTTTCTCTAAACAATATTTGTTTTTCATGAAATTGAAAAGAAAAGACACTAATTTAGTTTCCGGATTAAGATTCCCATTATATGGATGAATCACAGGTGACTATTAATTATATCAGCATGAAATACATTCCATTTCAACACTCAACCCCTGCCTGAAGTGAATGATTTAGTAAAAAATAATTGAAAAATATATTACTAAAAAAAACAAAATTTAACTAAAACTGAATATATTGGTAAAAAAAATAACTAATCACTAAAATGATTTTACTTAATTATTAATGGTTGATGTATCAATTATTTATTGACGCAAACAACTCTGGCTATTGTTTGCTTCTTTGTTTATATTAAAAAGAACATTTGATTGCATAATAAAATTATTTTTCTATTAAATTCTACCACTAAAGAATTATCAATTTTCTATTAGAAAGGATTTTTTTTACTTTAAAATAATTAAAAATATTTATAAAAAAATCCTTAAATTTTGTGTGGCTAAATGGGCTTACACTCTAACCCTTAGATCAAATCCGTTTAGCCCGCAAATAGATTAGGCCCAAAAATCACCATTATATGGATTTTTCTAGAATGTAAATTTACACAGAGTTTTCCAAAATGCAGTGAGGTCCAAGATACAATAATAAAAGTGAAAGTGCAGGAAATAAATGTCTGATCACAGACTAAGCAGTCAACGAGCCTTAGCCCATACAAGTGCATTTTAAATTATAATTAATGTATAGCATATGTAATCACTTCAGAAACTTATTCAGTTAATATGACTCTTCTATTTTTGTTAATCTCTTCTCGCTTACTTTGTGCTTTATAATAATGTCTGACCATAACAAGTGAGAGTTACATGCTTCACTGCACCAGTGAAAATTCTTATGAAATGTAATTGAAACATAATCAATCAAATTTAATTACTCTGTAAACAAAAAGCTACAAATGCTTACACTTGGATTAATAGGAAATCCAAAACCAAAATAACTTCTGAATACTGAGTCCTATACATAAAATAAATTAAAACTTTCAAAGCAAACTTGCATCTCATGTAGGAACAAAACTGGGTGAAACATAGCACTTCATCCAAAAAAATTTACATGCACCTTAACAGTTAATTGGGTGGATTTTCCTTTAGAATCATGTTACTCAATCAACCAATCAGTATTCAAATTATAATAGGCAAACACAAATTGCTCAGAAATAGCCAAGAACTTCCATAAAAATTGACAATTAATCCAAAATAGTTTTTCATTCTTGACTAACTCCTAAGAAACTATTGTCTATCCTCGTGTGTTTGAGGCATTCAAAATTATATAGTTCTTTATGCCATCAGCATGCATCACAGTCAGTATATAGCCACAATGACAACCACTTGTTAAAGTCATACCTACGTGTAACTAACAAACAATGCATTTCTTATCCTTTACTATCTTCTGCATCTACAAAAGACATTCTTCAACACAACTACTAACTAAGCACAATCGTGTGAACCTAACTACATACTCAAAAGCACCTTCTATTCTCTGTTTGGTCACAATGTAGGGCTGTAGCGAAGATGCTGCTCATAGAAATTGATCAGCTGCAACATATGAAAAATATTAGGGTTTAGGTGAAAAGAGGCCATAGCAACATTTTAATGAGGCATTGAGGAAATAATTAAGGAGTTTATGAAATTTTTGGTCCATCATCTTTGTGGATTTTCGTTTACTTCCTCAAATTTTTTGACTGGTTTTAGTTCCTCATAAAATTTACATCAAGGACCAAAAGCAGAACCAAAAAAATACTGAGGGACTAAAAACGGATTAAAAAAATTTAAGGACTAAAAATGGAAATCTTCAAAAGATGAGGAACCAAAAAGATAAGACACCCAATAATTAAATGTAATAATGTGAAGGTATAGGGTACTACAAGAAGTGGATTAAATGCTTTTAGATACTTGTTGTCAACCATCACTTCTGTTCCATCAGACCTACAAAGTTGACAAGATAAGCATTAGGTGAAGAAGCATGTTGTATGAATACTAAATAATTCAGCTCAGAGAAATTAGAATGCACTCATAGAATAGACCTGCAAAGTCTTGATATAAATAAATGAGGTATAAAGGATACGCATTTAGGAACAAAATTGAATAATGAAAATGAAATCCTAGGCTCTCCGAATCAAGTGACATAAGCCAAAAGCAAACAGAATAAGCACATTTGCTCAATGACCTTGAATAAACTTATGTAGCAGTTAGAGTCTGGATATAAATAAAAGCTTTTTGCTTCCTTTGTTGCTCTCCTATATACAATCCAAGTTATTTATTAGCTTAAAATTTTCAATATAGATTAATCCTCACCATGGTAGTTGAATCGGGATCAAATTGTGAATAGAATTGTATTGTTGATTGTAAGATTCATGGTCAATAATAAAACATAGCATATGCAACTAACAAAAACATATTAAAGCACATATTCATGACCAGTAACTAAAAAAACATAAGTCTAGGAGCATGAGATGCATGTGTTCTATTAAATCTGAGTTTGTGACGCCTTATTTTAGTAGAATGGAAACAAAGCAATTAAATAGCTAAATAGAATATTTGCATTAAATGAGTGAAAAACAAAGTAGTGCAGTAGTCAAATAAGATAAGTTCAGGAGTGTTCTTTCAATTTCTTTTCATTGAATAATTTAGGCTTATATGACTTTTAAATTTTTTTCATGAGAATTGGTGAAAGAAAACAAAAAAATAATGAATCATGGAATCTTGTTAATCATAAGATTCACATTATTCATTCATGCATCGTAAGATACAAAGCCTTTTAAGATTCTGATAACTATGATCCTCACCTAACTGTAATGATTTTTCTCCTCTTCAGATGCTTTCAAAATTATAAAAAATGGCAGGCAGGATCATCCTTCAAAAATATTGTAGGCTTACATGTGTGAAAACTTTCAAAACTTGCTTTAAATAAAGAAATCAAGGGCCTAAAGCAATAAAGGAATCAAGTGATATAATCCTTTCCTTCCCATATATTTCTTCTCCGGACATTCTACCTCAGTTGATTCACTAAAGGAATCAAGTGTCTAAAGCAAATATACTTTAACAACTTCATTTTGGTTACTGCAAATTGAAATCATACGTAAAGATACCAATTTTAAAATGGAAACATTATTCTTAATCAACACATTTCCTTTCTGAAATTTAGCCTCTCACTCTAGATTGAGAGGATAAACATATATACAAAGGAAAATGCATGACTAGTTCTGAAAATCATAGCTGTGAATTGTGCGCAATAAGGCTGCAATTGTAGTAGCCGAACAGAGCAGCACCCTGCCGCTCCTCAAAGAGCAATCACAGAACGACTTTCCACCACAGCACATCTGTGGCCATATTCACAGCCAACCTCTTGTGCCTCGCCTGCCTGACAAGAGAGCTTAAGCAGAAATCTTCTATTGTGCAACACGTCTATTGTGCCTCTGTTATCCAATTTCCAATGAGGCAACCTTGGCTTTGCACCTTATGGTGAGTATTCTGGCGAGTCAAAGGTGTTATGCAAACCTCTAGTCAAAGAGGCTAATAATTAATGGGTAAGAGTGGGTGTTGATGCAAGAAAGAGGTGGCAGCTGATTGGAGAAAGAGGCTAGGGGTTTTTTTCAATACCTGTGATCTCTACCGAAAGAAAATATAATGGAGACAAATATATTAACATTTATATATCATTATAATGATATATAAATAAAATTTGTATAATTAAATGGAGTTCAAGGTCATCAAACCCAATAATCTATGTAAACTCGAGGGAGATTCATAGACTAGACTCAAATTCATAAGAATCTACTTCATATGAAATAATAATAAAAATATAAAATACATATAAATGCTTGTTTATTTAGTTTAATATTATTATTTTGTTTATTATATTATATATTGTGCTTTAATAGTTTTTTACATTTTCTTAACACTAGTATACTTATTATTATTATTATTAATTATTATTATTCAGTTGATTATATATTATATGTTATGTTTTACATAAAATAGAAGTTGTTAGGCACAAACAAAGGCACAACTATTCATTATAAGTTATGTTTTACAGAGAAAAAAAAAGTTTTTGGGCTCAAACAGAGGCCAACAATTCAAAATACACAAGGGATAAAGGTGTCTTTTCTTAAACCCTAACCCATTAGGTGCTGTTACCATTTTACATTAGCAGTGCTGCCCCCAAACAAGAGATGTCTTTCCTGAAACCCTAACCCATCAAGTGTTGTAAAATTAGAAAATTAGTAGTACAACCCCAAACAAGAGAACAGAGTAGGAGGTCACAAAGGCTGTTGACAACAATAAAGGTTGCAGTGCCATGTCCGGCGATGGTGAAGGTTGCACTGTCACAGAGCCTCTGCAAACTCGCTGACCCTGTCCAAACTCGCGAGTCAGCATGAGTATGCCCGATTCTGTTAAAAAACGAGTTAACTGGCAAGTTTCATAACCATGATAGAGTTATAGTATTTGTATAATAATTAAAAAGAACATAAAATATTACTAAACAAATACATACATTTTTATAGAAACTATATTATATATATATATAGAAAAAATTTAGAATAGCAGCCATCCTGCAATCCACTATCCCACTATAGCATTTTTGTAGGCAGCTGCTCTGTGCCATATGCATTATTGACTAGTGAAAATGCAGAGCAACATGCACTGTTTTAACATTAGAAAAAAAATTATTGAAAACAAAACCAATAAGCTTAACACAATTTGGTAAAATCTCAATTTTCAGTAAATGTCAATGCATAACGACTCTAAGCCACAAGTTTTTCAGGATATTGAAACAGTTCACATTTACCTGGCAAAGCAATTTGATATCCATCAACAACAAATAAAATCAGTACTGAATGTTGAGGTGGATTAGTAGATATACAAGACATACAAACAATTTGGAATAGATATTGTAAAAATGAGAATGATGAGATGAATTAGTAGACATACAAGATAAGATAAAATCAGTACAGAATGCATTGAAGAGAAAATTAAAGTAACCACTTAACAAGGAAAAGAGAACAGTCTGGCCTAAAATAGCTTGGTCATTTGAAGATAAAAACCAATTGAGGCCATAGTTATCAATCTCGGATGGCGGCACACAGCAGAAAGATTCATCAACAAGAAAGAAAACAATTTTTTACCAGAAATAAAAATTGATAGATATTGCGAAGTTGAGAATGTTGAAGTGCATTAGTAGACATACAAGACAAAATAAAATCAGTACTGAATGCATTGGAGAGAAAATTAAAGTAACAACTTAATAAGGAAAAGAAAACAGTCTCGCCTAAAATGGCTTGGTCATTTTAAGATAAAAACTAATTAAGGCCATAGTTATCAATCTTGGATAGCGGCACGCAGCAGGAAGCAGAACAATTGCTATTTTAAATATTATAAAACAAACTAAATAATTTATACTGCATATAAAAATACTCAAAAAACAACAAAACCCCAAAATTAAAGAAAGTCAAGATAACAAGTCACAGTTTTGACACAATCACCATCAATCTAGGAGCACTAAGAACATAGTAATCAAATCAAAGATTGAATGATGATAATGAAATTAATAGAAAAAGAACACAACAAACTGAATAAAAAATAAGCAGAATGTGAGCTGAGTGGAAAGCCTAAAGAAAGAAGAACGAACATAACACATGATAAAAAAATAGTCCAATAAATGAGTGAACTGTGAAGGAATAGAGGTCAAGACAAAGGTAACTTTTTTGGGAATAAAGAAAAAAACTAACAAACTCCAATCTCCTTGCTTCGCAAAGATATGGGAAAGTGTAAGCAACTTTTCCCTTGCATATGCAAATCTCCGAATTCGAACCCATGACCAACCGGTTACCAAGGCACAAGTTTTCCGTTGCACTAGGGCTGGCCTTTTGAGGAATATTTTACCTAATAAAACCCCAAACAATGATGTTCTAGGGGTAAAATGGATTCTTGAGGCATATATCATGATAGGGTATCACTATAGTGCACTAATAAACATTGCTATTTTGGCCGTTATTGCAGCCACTCTAGCTACTATTAAAAACGACTCCACTATCCCAGTGTTGACTACTAAATTTGATGGCCTAGTTTTGATGGCCTAGTTAAAAAAGTAATTAAATGGATCATACCCAATAGACAAGGTAGAGAAAGACCATAGAAAACCTAATGAAAATATGTACAAAAAGATCTTAACTTTAGCCTTTCCAAATCTTAGTTTTTTATGAAATGGAACGGCATCATTTAATCCATGTAGGTTGCAAATCCTACCTAGAGACCAAGAACAGCTTATTTCTATTGCTATAGGCTATAAGCATTCACATGAATCTTGTGGAACCCAAAGTTATGCCCGAGGTTTTAAAAAACAGTCCACGAATGCACTTCCAATTGCAACATTAAGGTTTAGACACTTTCTGACCGCATCGCAACTACAATTGTGGTCACATTTATCCACAATTTAAAACCCTAGGTTGTGCCTTCTATCATAGTTAATTTTACATTAAAAATACAATTCAAAATTACATTTGAATATATAATCAGGCTTTAATAGTAAGAAGTACCAAAGAACATATTTGTGTCTGTCTTTAGAATAATTCATCATCCTCTTGAATTTATGTACTCATTATTTTTCTATCTAATAATATTTCTTTGCTGGCAAGCCTAGACTTGGCTCAATAAGAGAATAACATAGTATATTGACCTAGTGGGAGCTCACATAAGGCTACGGGTATCAGGATCATAAAACGGCATTAGCTAGCCTTACACTACACCCTTGGCAAGGGGAGATTCCTTCGCTAAACCTTGAAAATGCTAAGTGGCAAGTCGAGTGAAGGTAACTCCATACTCTAGCAAAAGCAACATACTGGTTTCGTGTTAAGCTTATTGGACACTTTACTGGTAAAGTTGCAAGTTCAAACCCCTTCAATCTCGACCTAGGATCTGATGAATCGATCATTTCATCTATGTACAAGGGGATTAGGATCTAATTCCCAATAGGAGGATACTTCTTTTGTTTCACATTTCTTATCGAACAAATGAAGGAATCAAATGACAATAACTAGAACCAACTGATGGATGAGTGACACATGTAGGTTGATACAATCAGCGGTATCACCATATTCAGCATCATACAAGCCTGGCTTTTGCTAATTGCTCATTGCCCGTCAAACAAAGTAGCAATTTCTTTCTTTCCCAAGAGCACATAACATTTTTTATGATACACAATTAACTTAACAAAGTTACCCCTATAGAGTACTTTTCAGATTCAACCTACCCTTTCTCTTTAACTCCGATTTGTTTTCTTCGCTACACCTATTCTTTCTTCTAATCAATCCGAAAAAATTCAACGCCAATTGCTCTACTCTAATTCATAGGATTTTTAATTGTATTGATTCGGGGATCTATCATAGCATATATAAAAAATAAAATAAAAAACAAATCATCCCTAAGTACAAGCACTAAGTAAGCAAGCTACATTTATTTCTACTTTTTTATAAGGGAAAATCACCCATCCAATATTGAATGATCGAGCACTCAAATGCTATCGTGAGTCTTGATACATAGTATCTTAAGTCCTTTCCGCAAATCCTAATTTGATTCCTCATCAACCCATCCAATCTAATTCACGACTCAGTTGGTATATACTAGTAGGGTAGTAAAATTAGGAATTTGAAACCAAAAAGCCCTTCATGGATCCTAGGAGCCAGGATTTTTAGCCCTTTTTGAACAGCCTTTTGATCCCAAGATTTTCGACCCCTTACATTTGTATTTTTGAATCTCACAATTGAGCCTTACTACCTAAGTTGATCCAATTGTGAACAAGTAAACAACACTTCCTGGCAATGTCTTAGGGAATCTCAAAAATTGAAGATTAGTATGAAACTAGAGTCATCTCCTTTTCGCAAGGGAATCTTCCTTGGTTTGGATTATTTGGCTTTGAAATATGCATTCCAAAACCTATTTTGTTCTCTTATACCAATTTTCCTAAACTCCAGTGATCTAGCTTTGGCTTATTCCATTACCGCTAAACTTGACTCTTCTCTTTATCCAAATCCTTAACTTTCCTTTTGTGACTTCTTTATTTGAACGACTCCTTTCCCTACTGATGATGTTGATTATAGATGTTTTCTTCCCTAGTTCCACTATGGGACTACTTTCCTTGCTTACTAGTGCTTAGTCAGAGGAGTGTACTAAACCAGAGCTTTGACCTTACCCTAATACTAGGTTATTTCCTTAATCAAACCAATTCTCAATCAAGCTAACTACAATACAAGTCATGAGCAATAGTGAACCCAAGCTGGATAGGCTTGACTTAGGCACTTGATGTTTGTGTGCACAAACGACACTTCCGCTCCCATTTCCCTTTCTTTGCTTCCCTTAAGACCCCAATGGAGCATATCATTGGGTGGGGCCTCCTCAAAGCCCATAAAGATCTAGTTGATGAACCATAGAATTTGAAGGTAAGTGTTTCATTTTTTTATATATTTTAGCAATTGTGGGCATTGGATTCAGTTGGACTACATCAATTTCCCCTCTTTTCTATCAAGAATTCAGCACCCACTTCCTTTATCAACCAAAGACAAGAAAAACACTAGCCACAGGCACAATAAAATTCAATCATTAACTTGTAGCAAAAGTTAGAAAATAATAATAATAATAAAATATGCTTCGACCAGTCAATAAATTTCAAGCTACATTAACATTCTTTCTATATCAATCATATAAGTACATGTTTTATCAATTAAAATATAAGTAAATGATGTTGCATTGCAAATATTTGTGGCTGGCCTCATTTATTAACCAGAAGCTCGATCAATTTGGTCTCTACAAAATATAATAAAAAGCAGTTATAAGGACTAAAATTTCATGGACCAAAAAAAAATCATTATTGAAGAGTGGACATTTGCAACCAGAGCTAACACTTTTCCATTTCTAAACTGACAAGCTGTATCACAGAAGAAAGATATCTTAAAAATAAACATGACTAAAAATCAATTAATCTTAGCAAACATATTATTAAGACTAATGCACAATGAAATTTATTGTTAATAGCAGAGTAACTTACTTTGAAGCCACAAAGGTTACTAAAACATCCTGCATTCCACTGGCTACTGAAGCTGAATAGCCTACTGGTTTTACAATGTTTACAATATTGCTAGCAGGTCTGGCATGATTAGTATTGCCACCACTACCAGCATCTCTTGTTTGTTCTGGCTCAGCTGTACCAACAGGCATGCCAACTGGATTTTCTGTATTAGCAGGCTCATTAACATATAATTCTTTCTTGAACCTCTTTACGGAACCACATTTTCTCCTTTTGGATCCCCGGCAGTGGCCACTTTCTCTTGTTTCCATGCAAACCCCCTTTGATTTAGCATCCATTTGACCATTACTGCCAGAAGGCCCAGAACCCTTAGCTTCTGAAATCCGTATTGCAAGCCTGTCTGTATCATTCCCATTGCAAGTCATAGCTTTAAGCTCACTAAGCACAGGATCATAATCATTTTCCTCATTCCTTTTAATATTTTGTTCTGAACCATTTGCAGACCTGTTAGCATTATTGGGTGCGGCTTTTCTAAGACTGCTGCCTTCAGCACCATTTCCCACATCATCAGAAAACAGCACAGTATGAGGGAAGGCAGGAATATCATGAAGGCTAGGATCATTTAGAGGAGGAACAGACGGTGTATGGTTCTCAGCTGTACTGGTTGAAAAACGCCGAAGGCTGTAAGGAGTGGTTGAACGCTCCAGCCGCTTTTTCAGTTGAGTATGATGCACTACATGCTTGCGTTTGCGCTTACGATGTTTTCCGGACTTCAAGCTTCAAAACCACAAAAAGATAAAATAAAAATAATTTATGACCAGACAATTTTCACAATTTAGACATATAAATCCAACTAGTTTCAGGTAATTACAGTCATTTTACCTCTGCTTATAAGCAACACGTAATCACAGCAAAACAGAACACAAATACAAAATATAATCGGAATATATGTCTTTTCACATCCTTACTCATAATATAACACAGAATCCAAAGAAAAATGTATAAATTTTATGGAAGAGAAAGGGAATACCTCTCCTCAAAAGCTTCAACAACATCAGGAACAGACTCTAGATTTTCCAGAGGCTCCCAAGTGTTGGCTGTCTCGGGCCAACCATTCCTTCAGCGTTAAACAAACAAACAAATCAGCAAAAATACATACATAAAGTTTTCACACTAGGCCCTTTTCCATTTGAGTAATGATATACATACATTCACACTCTCATCCAACCCATTCGCACCCCATTTTCTTCCTATCTCCTTATTTTTCACCACACCAGTTGTCCCATCTTTATCTTTACAACCCAATCCAGAAAATAATAACAAAAGACAAATGAGCAAAAGGGGTTACTCACCATTTGATTAAGTATTGCACCTCACCCTGTTATTTGCAACATTTGAAATCCACATTGTCATAAAGGAGAAGCCAAAAAACAAGTCAGGCCACGGAAGAAGAACATCAGCAACAACAAAGTACTATGCCACTATCAGAAATCGATTCCATGAATCACACAACGTTGATCAGAAACAGGGTACCCCCACTAGAGCAAAACAAAATTAACTTGGAAAAATGCCCCCATTCCAGATAAAACTAGACCAAAAATATAACTCGAAAAAACAAATATCGCCATTATAGATAAAATAATTTAAAAAGAAAAACACAGACACAACACAACAAGGAAAAAACATAACCCTCAATCACCAAAGAAAAGGAAAAACAACAAAAAGCCTATGGGGAGGTTGGCTACATGAATGACACAACGACTTGAATACCACGTCATCCGGACACTAGGCATCCCCCATTGGAGCAAAAAATAACTAGAAAAAAAAATCCCCATTACAGATAAAATAATTATAAAAAAAACACACACACAACACAAAACAAGGAAAACACACAACCCTCAACATAACCAAGAACCACGAAAGAAGAGGAAAAGGGGGAACTTTTTTACCTTGCGCACCCTCTTACGGCGTATGGCTTCAACTTCAAAGAAATTTTCACCAAGAGCAGGAAAACCTTGTTGTCCCCCAGCAACAGCACCACCATTTTCTTCTTCAAATTCTTCCTCTCCCTCAGCATAATCTTCTTCTTCTCCTCCTTCATCACCCTCCACGTGGTGGGGTTCTTCTTCCAGTTCTTCAGTTTTCCGCAACAGGGTACCCTTGTTTCCCTCAACGTTTTGAACTTTCACACCCCCAACATCTCCAACACCCAAATCAGCACCATCAGAAGGAATAGAAGCATCAGCACCAGCACCAACAGCAGCAGCAGCAGCAGCAGCAACAACAACAACAACATCGTTCGGAGCCTCCGAGATAGAAGCCTTTCTCTTCCCACCACCACCCTTCATTGCAGCAGCAGCAGCAGCAACAACAACAACAACAAACAAACAAACAAACAAACAAACAAAAACGCAACAAGAATCGAAAAGGAGTAACCTTGAAAGAAACTGTGTTCTTTTTTCCTACTCTTTCTCTCTATAGGTTTTGTTTTTGTTTTTTTTCTTAGCACAACAGAAACAGCTTCAGCTTCTGAGAGGAAGAAGCACCAAATCAAAAGTTGTGTCCACTCTCTCTGAGAGTCTGAGGTGATGAGTTGTCCATCTATGCCGAAAACTGTGATCCATCGCTCCGGTTTTTTATTTAACGCTTTTCTCCATTCGCCCCTTTTTCCCTTTTTCCCTTTTTCGTGCCATTCTTTGTTTTAAGATTTTTTTCCTTTTCTATTTTTTTATATTTTGTGAAGAAAAAAAATTCAGTTTTGGATTTTGGTTTGGAGGGGTTTGTAATTTTGTTTCCCTCCCTGCCCCGCCAACTCTTTTTCCACAATGTTTCTTTGGGTTTTGCTTTTTATTTTTTATTTATTTTTTCTTTCTGTTGCATACCCATTAGGCCATTACTCACAATATTCATCTTAGGTATTTTCTTGATGTGTATATTCATCTTATATATAATAATGTATGTTTTAACATATTATTAATTTAGATTTACTAAGATTTATAATATTACATTAGACACGTTTTTTAAAAGAAAAAAGAAAAACTGAGACCTACTTTATATGCAAAGGAATTTTAATAATTTTCTTACTATAGTTTTGTAAATAAAGCATTAAACAAACATATATATTTAATGTATTGAGAATGTTACAAATATGTAAAAAATTCGTAGATTTTCATTTTGTGTTATAAATAAGGTATTAAATGAAAATATATATATTTTTATTTTGTAAAAATATTGAAAATATTTGACTATTAAATACATAGAATGAATGAAAAAAGATCTGTTGTAAGTTCTAAAGTAATAAGT
>PYAF01006119.1:773531-786813 GCA_007407185.1 Glycine tomentella
GATAATCCATAGGCGTCCATGTAAACCCTGAATAGATGTGCCTTTAAGTAGATGATCCTATTCAGGTATTGGGCGGCAAGTCCTGGATAGATGTGCCCTTCAGTGGATGATCCTATCCAGGCCCAGTATGTGGTTGTTGTTGACATATGATTTATTGATACTGCTATGAGTTTTCAGCTTATGTTCTGAGATTGAGAATGTAACAAATGCTAGTGTACTTGATGAGATTTTCTGTGATATAATTTCTGTTTCCGTCATGATATATGTATAGTGATGTTATGTTCTGGGAAGTGAACCAGGGGGAGGGAAACCTCTGAAAACCCTGAGTTTACTGAGATAATTATCTCACCCCTGCTTGGGGCCATGTTGCAGGTACCGAGACTACCGTCCCTGAGAGATCCCAAGGCAAGAGGCCTGAGATGGGATAGAGTGAAGATAACCCTAGGTTTAGAAGACTGAGCTTGCTAGCTCACTTTTGATTATTTTGGTTGTATTTTGATACCCTGAGGGGTCATTTGTATAGTTTTGAGAAAACTGGCTTGTATATAACAGTAATTCACCATATTTGTATAAAGTATGTATATTATACCAGATTTATGCTTCCTCTACTGTTTATTCCATGCTTGCTGCGTTACTTTGATATTATATGATGATAACACGTCGGGTGCACACGGGGTGTTACAGAGCTCAAGGGGCTTAGGACCTATGGATCTTAGAGCTCAGGGGGCTTAGAATCCAGGGATCTTAGAGCTCAAGAGGCATAAAGCCTATGCCTTGGTAACTACGTCATTGTACCGACTATGAACCCTACCATAAATGTTTGTGAAGAGAAGGCATCCCTAAATGCAATCCCAATGAGGATTGATGGTAAGAGAGTGGCTGAACATGTAAGTGAGTGGGTGGCCATATATGGTACCTGAGGTATGGAGTTGAGAGCCATGAGTCCTTGGGGATAAAAAATGCGTCAAGTTGAAATACCTCAATGAGGCTGGAGTAGCTGACTTTGAAAATAGAATGAACACTTATGCAAATAACCAAGAGGGGGGGTGAATTAGTTTTACCTCAGAGTTTTTAGAATTTAAAACAAATTTTAAACACAGTGGAAGACTTTGAAAGAAGGATCGTATCTTAACCAATTAAGAAATCTATCTTTTGAAATCAACTTTTATCTCAATCAACCCACTCTTGAGCTTCAACCAATCTTGTGATGTAAACAAATATAATACTTCAAGAACAATATGAATATGAACAAAAAATACAATTACACACAATATTTATACTGGTTCACCTCTCAACCCGGAGGCTACATCCAGTTTTACTTCTAATCGGCCTTGATTAGAGTTTCCACTATAACAAAATGAATATCTTTACAAGCAGACACATATCTCTTTTATCCACCCTAGGTAAAATTCAAAATCTAAACCTATAAACTTCTCAAAAGACCTAAGAACCAGAGATCCCGTCTCTGTTCTACCCACTAGAAACCTATCTAGCAATGCTTTAAAGATACAAATTGTTATATGAATAAACAACAACAAAACAATCAATTTCTAAGCAATACAACAATGAAATTGATTCAAGAAAGATATCACTTCAATATCCTCAGTGAAATGAACGAATTTAAATGATCAAACCAGACTGAGAATTAATGTCATGATCTTTCTTGATGAAATCTTTTGACAAATAATGCTTCAACACAAGCTTCTCATGAAATATGTGACTCAACAAATGAGATTCTTCATGATTCTTGAAACTATTATGAATGAATGTTTCTAATGTGCGTTGGTGCTTTTGAAATCTCCAGAGAGTGTTTACAAGGCTTTTTTTGAAAACTCATAAAATCTTATTTCACTTAATGAGCTACATCTATTTATAAAAAACAGAATTAACTGCCTATAATCAATTATTCCGTAAGTGTAATCGATTATTTTAACTCATGTAATCGATTAAAGTTCCAAAATAATAGATTAAAGTGTTCATCAGAAATCTGGAAAAATTCTCAAGAACAAATAATCGATTAACTCATGTCGTAATATTCCAAGAGATCTGGATTTTTTGAAACACTGATGTAATCGATTAACACTCAAATAATCGATTATCACAGGAAGTGTGAAAAACTCATCAATGCATATTTAATCGATTACAACAATCAAGTAATCGATTAAACCAGATAAAATTTCTTCTGAAAATTATGCAGATGCACATATAATCGATTAATCCGTCAAGTAATCGATTATCACAGAACGACTTAACATAGTCACCCTAATATAATCGATTACAAGAATTTGGTAATCGATTGCAATGTTCATATGATAATATGCAGTTCTGTAAACATGCAATTAATCGATTAAATATGATCAGTAATCGATTAAAATAGTGAAAAACACTTTTTGTGAAAACTTCAATGCTTTAATGTCATGCCAAATGATTCATGTGTTTTATGTGACTTAATCATGAATTAATGAATGAATGTATGCATGAGTTAATCAACCTATGTGAGGAATAAGAGATTTTATCTTTCTTGAACCAAGCTTTTGAACAAAATACACAAGCCATCAATTTGAGTGGGCATGTAAAATCAAAACTTATGATTATCTAGACTTGATTCTTCATGATCTTCCTCAACATATTCTTCATCATATCTAACAGACTTAGCAATGTCAACAATCACCGAAAGCATAATTGGTTGTAGTGAAGAGTAGTCTATCCGTAGTACCAGGGTAAAGGTATGTACTCCTACAACGTCACTCAGAAAAATAAATGAAAGATGTAAGAGCTCTACGACGGCATGTCAATGAGAAGGTCGCACCCAAATAGTAGAACAAAATGTGTAGTCAAAGATTAGGGCTACAAGAGCGAATTGTGAAGTTGAACATTAGGAATGAATATGTGAACTATGCAATGTGTTTGTGATTGTGGACTTTGGTTCTTTTGCTTGTAGTATGATGGGAGAGTAGAGGACTCACCCATACAACTTATGTTTTAGAGGATGATGGCACGAGAGTGGAGTTGGCGTTCCACAATGTCGATTCAACCACTAGATGGCCAATGGAACCATGATCCTTGGTTCAAGGAAGATCATTTCGTGGGCGACAATAGGTTTGGTACCTCACTGGTGGCAGGGGAGCCGTATATTCACCCTTTTTACTTTGATTTACCGTTGGTGTAGACTTAGTACCCAATACTCAACTATATGCATGTTCCATCGTTTTCGCCTTCTTCACCTTTTCGTGCTTTGTCTTCAACAACTTCTCTGCCTAACATTGCTATGATGATAGATGAGATCTTTTCTCAACATATTGTGAGGGAGTATGTCCTGCCATCCCCTGGTAGCGAGCTTCCTTTATCCACCTATCCACCGTACGATCTAGTCACACAGATAGGGTTTCTCTTGCTCGGATATCTGACTAATTTGGCACCCATTTCGGATGACTACATTGATGATGACATCAAGTATGAGGATCCTTCTAAGGATGTGATCGATGCAAAAGAGTCATTAGGGATTGAGGAGGACCCATCTAAGGGTTCTTCTTAGTTCCTTTAGGCATGGTTTAGTTGGTAATGGGTAGTGAGTAGGATTAATCCTTTATGACTAGATTGTTACTATTTGATTTATACATGGGCGGGTAGATATAATACAGTTATTTGGATGTAGTACCTTTTATTATCTTTTGGTTAGTACTTTTATTATGGTGGTTTGTAATTACCGAAGTTATCCTTGCCAAATGGTTTTACTCTACTACTTTATGTAAATAATATGTCATCTGGTGCGTTAGAGATTTTATTTCGAAGTATTGTTATCTATTATGAATTATATAACTAGTGTTTATTTACATCAAAGATGTTATCTCTTGTTTCAAAAAACAAAATAGTTATGTATTTTCGAGTACTTGTTTACTTATTGATGTAATCTTTATAATTGAATATTGAATTTAAGAGAATTACTTAATATTTTCTACGTATTTTAAATAAACAAAGCATAGTAATTCCTTTATAAAATAAAGGTGTTACATATTACTTGAGACTTTGGAACTCTAGGTATTTTGGTATAGCTTGAGTGTATGACACCCAACCAAAAGACTTTTATATAGAGAGACACAAGGTCATTGAGTAGAAGAGAAGAAAGGGTGTCGATTGCACCCTCTAAACAAACGACTATAGCAGAGAAAAAGAAAAGAAAAGAACATATAGTAAAAGCATAAAGAAATATATAAGTACATATACAAAATACATAATACATATTAGTTCTGATACTTCACTTCAAGCTAGAGCATATAAATTGTATGCTCCAAGCTTGGAACATATGAAATCAATTTGAGGCCCCCTTAAGGATTTACTCAAAATATCTGCAAGTTGATTATTTGAGCTAACAAAATATGTACCAATGTCCTTGGACAACAACTTCTCCCTCACAAAATGACAATCAATCTCTATATGTTTTGTTATCTCATTAAACATTGGATTAGAGGCAATAGAAAGGGCTGCCTAATGATCACAATACAACTTCATTGGTTGAACTTCACAAAACTTTAGCTCTTGAATAAGTTGTTTGATCCACACTAATTCACATGTGACTGAAGCCATAGCTCTGTATTTCGCTTCTACACTTGATCTAGCAACATCATTATGCTTCTTGCTCTTCTAAGAGATAACATTTCCTCTAATAGATACACAATATCATGTAGTTGAGTGCCTATCTATAAAACACCCTGCCTAACCAGCATCGCAATATCTTGAAATTTGAGTGTCTCCTTTATCTTCATACAATAGTTGCTTTCTTGGAGTCTTCTAGATATATCTAACGATGCGCAAAACAACATTCCAATTTTTAACATGAGGAGCTTGCATAAACTTACTAACAATTCCCACTGCAAAAGAAATGCCAGGCCTGATAATTGTAAGGTAGATAAGTTTCCCAATTAATCTTTTATATCTTTTTGGATTTGAATATGATTCACCTTGAGTCGCCATTAACTTTTGATTTGGATCCATGGGATTATCAATAGGTCTACAGTTAATCATGTATATCTCTTCCATCCAAAGCATACTTCCTCTACGAGCCAATAATGATTGAGCTACCTCTAAAAGGAAGTACTTTAGGCGGCCTAGATCTTTGGTATGAAAGTGATTGAAGAAATGTTGTTTCAACTGGGAGATTTTGAATCATCATTCGTTGTAATCACTATATCATCAACATAAACAACCAAGTAAACACATTTACCAGGGGAAGTGTGACAATAAAAAATAGAGTGATCTGCTTCACTTCGTTTCATCCCAAAACATTGTACAACATGACTAAATTTTCCAAACCAGGCTCTTGGAGATTGTTTAAGCCCATATAAAGATTGGTGAAGTTTGCAAACCAAACCAAACTCCCCCTAAGCAAAAAACCCAAGAGGTTGCTCCATATAGATCTCTTTCTCCTACTCACCATGAAGAATTTTTTTTAATGTCTAACTGGTGAAGAGGTCAATGACAAATGGCAACCATTGCAAGAACAAGGCATAGAGTAGTGATTTTGACCACAAGAGAAAAAATTATCCCCATAATCAAGACCATATATTTAAGTGTAAGGCTACCAACTGAACCTTAAGACAATTAATTTCACCATTACAACCAACCTTAACAACATATAACCATCGACAAACAATTTCCTTGCATCTCAAAAATCATGGTTTGTCACCATCTAGGGTAAGCAAGTGCTTCGTAGACATTTTTGGGAACAATAATAGAAGACAAAGAGGAAACAAATGAGAAGTATGAAGGAGACAAATGATGGTAACTCAAGTAAATAGGATGAAGGTTTGGAGTAGACTGAATACCTTTTTGAAGGGAAATAGGCCAACCAAAGTCTACATCAGGAGAAAATGATGAGGAAGAAGGATCCGTTGTAGGATCAGTTGAGGAGGAATGGCATGAATCAAGAGAATCTTCTTGCACTATGGAACTAACTCTTTGCATCCTACTCTGGGATGTAGAAATAGAAGATGAAGATGATTCATCTTGATGGTTGACTGGAGAGATGGGCTGAATTTCTCCTTGATTGGATGTTGTATGAGTAGGAGGTACCATGAGACTGAGATAAGGAATAGGCAAAACCTCTTGTACAGAGTTGTACTCCTATTTGGAGAAGAACATGGTTTCTTCAAAGAAGGTAACATCAATTGACATGTAGTATCTCTTGGTGGTTGGAAAGTAACATTTGTATCCCTTTCAAAGGCTTGAATAACCAAGAAACAGACATTTGATAGCTCTTGCTGAGAGCTTATCAAGACCTGGAGAAACATCATGAACAAAACATGTACAACCAAAGACTTTGGAAAAACATGATACAATGCTTCATTAGGAAAGATAATTGACTGAGGAATTTTGTTATCAAGAGATGAGGAGGGCATCCTATTTATTAAAAAATAGGCAGTGAGGACTACATCACCCCAATGGTGAACAGGGACGTTTGCATAAAGCAAAAAGGTTCATGTAGTCTCTACTAGATGTTTATTTTTTCTTTTAGCTATTCTATTTTGTTGTGGTGTGTGCGGGCATGTGGATTGATGCAGGATTACCTATGAGGACAAAAAAGACATGAAAATAGACAAAAGTTCAAATCTATCTTGCATTAAATAGATCCAAGTACATCGAGGATATTCATCAGTAAAGGTAACAAAATATCTAAAACCAAAAGATGTTACATAACTCAGTCCCCAAATATCTGAACGAAAGGTAGAAAAAATAGAGTGACATCTTTTTTCAACTTGCTTTGGAAAGGATGATCTATCATGTTTGCCTAATTGACAAGATTCACAATCTAATATCTGTAACTTGCTAAGACTTGGGACCATTATCTTCAATTTTGTAAGACTTGGGTGACTTAGATGATAATGCAAAAGCTTTGGAGATGAAGAAGAAAAACATGACACAAAAGGGCTAGTTTCCAAGTAGTAAAGGCCTCATGATTCATGTCTTACACTAATCAACTGGCCCGTACCACGATCATGTATAACAAAGGGATCTACATCAAATGTTACTGATGTGTTGCAAGCACATCTTAGTTTTAGGCTAGTTTTAGGTTATAATTTAGATAAATAAGTTAGGAATTAGAATAAAATTAGTTAGTTTATTATTATATTTAATTTAATCTCATTTTATCATCATTTGTGCATTTCAGGGTTTAAAAGAGGAGAACCAAAGTAAAAGATGAAGAAAAGCAAATCTGAAGTCTCGCGCGGATCGCGCCAATCTTCGCGCGAGTCGCACCGAATGCCAAAATCAAAGTCCAAGCTCGAAGACCCCACGCAGTTAGCGTGGGAACCGCGCCACCTAGTCGAAGCTCCCGTGCCATCCGCGCCAGAAGCCGCGCGATCCGCGCCACAAGGCCTGGAAGCAGTTCTGATTCGTCCAACCCGCACGATCAGCCCCATGGAATCGCTGTTGCCTTATTTAAGAAGATATGTTTCGAAATTGGCACAGAAAACAGGCTTTGTTACTCTAATTAAACCATTCTATAAATACAAGGCCTTTGGACTGAAGAATAATCATCTAGCAATCATCCACACATCTCTCCACACTTCCATATATCATTCTAAACCCTTGGAAGTCAAGAATTAAGGCTAGGTCACTGCAGAATGTTTTATTTGACAGCTTTTGGTTTCTTGAAGTCTATGGCAGGCTAAATTTGTATGGTGGGAAGGCCATGAACTGATGTAACTCCTCTGTAACCTAACTGGTATTTAATGAGATTCTCGATTGTTTTATTTTGCTCTGTTCTTATTGTTTATTCTTACTTGGAATTGGCCATTCTGTGTAAGTATTGAGGGTTAGGATTCGCAATGGGGACGTTGGGATTCTACTTTCTAACCTTAGTAAAATAACAGTTGTTCATTACCTAGGGATAGGGATGCGTGGCTGCTGAATCTTATAATATAGTTTTTTACATGCTTAACTTGATAGAATTCACCAAGGGATTGGGTTTTTGATTCAGGTTAAAGGGTTAATTCACTAAGAGATTAGGGATTAACTAAAGTAGGAAAGATTTATTCTCTGAACAATTGGAATAGCAAACCTCATGATATAGTCTTTCATAAGCTTGATAGGAATTACTAAGGAATTAGGATTGCTGTTAAAGGGCTAAATTACTAAGGAATTAGGATTTGCCAATTTAGGAAAGATGTATCATTGTGTGATCAAACTTGAGAAACCAATTAAGTGAAAGAGGTAGGAATCAAAGGGGATTATGCCTGACCACAATTGTTTCTTCCATTGGTAACACCTTTATTATTTTATTGTTAATTTAATTTCTGTTTTATTTCAATATTCAACACACAACAACAATTCTCCAAAAATATTTTCTGTTTATACTTCCTATCACATTGAATTAATGTTACTGTGAATTTCACCCCAATCCCTGTAGAGAACGATACTCACTTACCCATCTTATTACTTGAAACGATCGGTGCACTTGCCGTGGTGCGAGCGTATTAAATCGCCAACAAGTTTTTGGCACCGTTGTCGGGGATTGGTTAACGGAATTTCACAGTAATTTTTAATCTTTGTAATTGGAATTTTTGTTACTAATCACTTCTCTGAGTTTTATGCGAGGTTCAGTTAACCCTGAGGATTTACAGTTTGATCCGGAAATTGAAAGAACCATCCGAAGGAGACTAGCCAGATGAAGGAGGAGAGAAGCTGAAAACTTTGACTTTGATTCACTTCCTGAATTAGAGTCTGAAGCAGAGATGACTGAAGAACAACATAATCAGCCAAGGCGAAGACCGGAAGATGAACTGATGGAGGATATTCTGGCTCCGATGTTCACAAGACCAAACTCCAGCATTGTGAGGCCACCAATACAAGCTAACCATTTTGATATAAATCCTTCATTGATTGTATTGGTGGCAAGAAGTCAGTTTGGTGGAGAAGACTTTGAAGACCTTCATGATTTTATAAACAGATTTCTAAGAATCTGTGACACTATCAGACACCAAGGGGTCTCAGATGATGCTGTAAGACTAAGCCTATTTCCTTTTGCTGTTAAGGGAAATGCACTGAGATGGTTAAATAGACAAACTTCAAATAGCATCTCAACTTGGGAGGACTTAGTCTCAAGATTTTTTGCCCAATACTTTTCCATGGATAAATATAACCAGTTGGTAAATGAAATCACCAATTTCACTCAGAATGGAAAAGAATCCCTGTGTGCTGCATGGAATAGATTCCAAGAATTGATCAGGAGATGCCCACAATATGACATGCCTGTGGGTAAGCACGTACATATTTTCTTTAACGGTATGACTCCTGAAACTCGTATGATTGTCAATGTTGCAGCAGGGGGCACAATAAGGTCAAAAACTGCAGCTCAAACCTATGAGCTGATTAAATCTCTGGCCTGTACTGAAAATGAAAGCATTACCATTCAGCCAAAGAGAGAACCAATACAATTGTGCAGCAATGATGCCATGCTTGCAGAGCAGAAAATTTTAGCCCAACAGCTGGCTAAGTTGAATGAAAAAATTGATAGATTACAAGTCTCTGCAGCCCAAGTATCAGCCAGTAAGCCACAGGTCAGTTGTGAATACTGCCAAGGTGAACATGACTCTAATGTTTGTCCTATTCTTGTTGGAGCTGACCCTATGCAGGTTAATGGCGTTTGGAATGATCAAAGATAGCAGCAGCCCTACCAGAGAAACAACAATTTTGCTGTAGGAAACAACTACCAGCGGAACACTCAAGGAGGAGGATTAGACTACAAGTCCAGTAATTATCTGCAGCTCCCTCCTATTCCCACCACCAGTATTTCTGAACTTGAGAAGGTAGTAATGCAGCTGTCAAAAACAACAACAGAATTTATAGCTGAGACTAGAGCTCACCACAGAAATCAAGATGCCTCCATCCGGAATCTTGAAATTCAAATTGGTCAATTGGCAAAGCAAATTTCGGAAAGGCCACAAGGACAGTTCTCCAGTGACACAGTTATAAACCCAAGGGAACATGTCAATGCTATCACCACAAGGAGTGGTAAGGTGCTCACTACACCAGAAAAGCCTGAGGTAAGCAATGAAGAAGCTGAGCAGAAAAATTCAGCAGCTGATGCAGAAAAAGAGAAACCTGCAAAAAAAGAGAAGAAGGAGAAAAATACTGCACCTCTAAAGAAGCAATGGGATTTCTCTCGTTTTGAGAAACCCCCATACCCAGTGCAGACCAAGCAACAAATTCAGCAGCAACAATTTGCCAGGTTCTTAGACATGTTTAAGAAGTTACATATAAATATTCCATTTGCTGAGGCATTAGCCAATATGCCTAACTATGCAAAATTCATGAAGGAACTTTTGTCTAAGAAACATAAGCTGCAAGATTGTGAAACCATAGCACTTACTGAGGAGTGTAGTGCAATAATTCAGAGGAAACTTCCTCCTAAATTGAAAGATCCTGGAAGTTTTAATATCCCTATAGCCATAGGAAACATTAATGTAGGGAGAGCACTTTGTGATTTAGGGGCTAGCATAAACTTAATGCCATTATCAATGTGTAAGTCCCTAGGCATATCTGAATTAAAACCTACTAGAGTATCCTTGCAATTAGCAGATAGATCTTTAAGAAAACCCTCAGGGGTGATTGAGGATGTTTTAGTGAAGGTAGACAAATTCATATTCCCTGCAAACTTTATTGTGTTATACATGGAGGGAGAAAGTGAAATTCCTCTGCTGTTAGGAAGGTCATTCTTAGCAACTGGTAGGGCCTTAATTGATGTAGAGCAGGGAAAACTTGAATTAAGGATGGATAATGAGTCTGTTGTTTTTAATGTTTTTAATACTGTGACAAATCCATCTAACAAACTTAATTGCTCTAGACTAGATTTTCTGGATGATGTTGTTAGTGCAGGAATTACAACAGATGAAGCAGCTGCAGAAGAGAATTCAGATGCAGCAGAAATAACAGCAGTAAATGATGCAGCAGATGCAGGAAATAGTGCAGCAGAAATTGTTGCAGAACTGCAAATTACAGACCAGGAAAACACAGCAGAAACCATTGAACCTGTGCTGGAAGTGCTGCAAAAGAAGCAAGATGATAATCCAATTGGAGCACCAAGAGTTAAGCTGAAAAAGAACTTAGAAGAAGCTGAGGAAATACCTAAAAAGAGGTGGGTTAAAAAGCTAGGTGCTGCACAAGGGGAGCCTCACACTGTAGACAAAACATCTGCCACTGCAAATGGGAAGGTTAAAACCTGCAAGAAGAAGACCAAGAAGGGGCGTAACAAAATTCGCCAACAAGAACTTGAGCCAGGACAAAAGGTAATGCTCTCAAAATATCGCTTGAAGTTTCCAGGTAAGTCAGAATTCTTTTGGTCTGTTCCATTTTTGGTGCAAAAGGTTTGTCCTTATGGAATAATAGAAATCACTTCATTAGACAAGGACAAACCTTTCAAAGTTGACAAATGCCGGCTAAAGCTTCATTCTGAAAGCCAAGTGGATAGAGACACAGTTCCTATTCCACTTAAATCCACAAATGATTAAACAGCAGGACACGTCTAGCTTAAAGACGTTAAACGAGCACTCTTTGATGTAAATACATAGGATCATAGGTATTTTGAGTTTTGTTTTTCTTTAGATTGCAATAGATTTATAATTATGCATGTTTAATTTCTAGGCATTTAGGTTCATGCATTTTTAAGTTCATAAAAACAAAAATAAAAAGGCTGTTCAATAATGTGGCGCTAACCGCGCCAAAGACACGGCCAATTCACCCTAACTGCGTGAAAATCACGTTGGCCGTGCCAATCATTCGACCCTGAACTTTCCATTTGCATGATCTGGCACGAACAACGCCAAGTGTGGCGCTAACCGCGCCATGACACGGTCACTTCACGTGAGTAGCGTGAAACCCAGCGCTAATCGTGCCAAGCTTTTGAGGCTGAGACTCTTCCAGTGCCTAATGGCGCAGATCGCGCCAGATGCCGCGCGGACCGCGCGGGACTTTGAAAACTATTTTTAAATCGAATTAATTATTAGAATTTTGAACTGAGCCTTGAACATGTAATGACCCAAATCTGGGAATCAATAAGGCTAATCTCAAGTTGTGAATAAAATTAATATTGTGCAGAATTGAACTGAAATTGTAAAACTTGCAGACACCCTAATTGCTTGAAATGTGAATTGCTTGAATCAATGGTTAATGTCAGGGCTATGCTTGCATGAAATACTTGAATTTTGAAATTTTGGTGGAGGTAAGGACCTTAAATCTGGGAATTGCTTGCTATGCATATCCATGGATGATGATGAATTTTTGTGATTCTTGATCTTATTGTGTCATTTTGTGTATGCCTGAATTTAAATCTGGGAATCCACAGTGGTAAGCCTTGCTGAATGCTAAATACTCTCTGATACTTATAGCTTGGATTTCAAATTTGATCTGAATTTACAGGTGTCTGGGACCTATTTTGGGGTTTTATGTATAAATGAGTACTAACACTATAATTTGTAACCCCAAGTTTGTAACACCCCGTGTGCACCCGGCGTATTAACATTATACAATATCAAAGTAACGCAGCAAGCATAGAAATAAACAGTAAAGGAAGCATAAACCCGTCATGATATACAGTACTTTATACATATATGGTGAATTACTGTTATATACAGGCCAATTTTCTCAAAACTATACAAATGACCCCTCAGGGTATCAAAACACAACAAAATAATCAAAAGTGAGCTGGCAAGCTCAGTCATCTAAACCTAGGGTTATCTTCACTCTATCCCATCTCAGGCCTCTTGCCTTGGGATCTCTCAGGGACGGTAGTCTCGGTACCTGCAACATGGCCCCAAGCAGGGGTGAGATAATTACCTCAGTAAACTCAGGTTTTCAGAGGTTTCTCTCCCCCTGGTTCACTTCCCAGAACATAACATCACTATACAGATATCATAACGGAAACAAAAATTATATCACAGAAAATCTCATCAAGTACACTAGCATTTGTTAAATTCTCAATCTCAGAACATAAGCTGAAAACTCATAGCAGTATCAATAAATCATATGTAAACAACAACCACATACTGGGCCTGGATAGGATCATCCACTGAAGGGCACATCTATCCAGGCTCAGGCCCGAGTAGGATCATCTACTAAAAGACACATCTACTCAGGACTTGCCGCCCAATACCTGAATAGGATCATCTACTTAAAGGCACATCTAATCAGGGTTTACATGGACGCCTATGGATTATCCCAAGGGAGATCATCCACTTAAGGGCACATTCCCAATGGGGTCCATAGTACCTCACACTACTGGCCAGTA
>PYAF01006119.1:793852-816652 GCA_007407185.1 Glycine tomentella
TATTATCACATCATCAAAATGCATATGCATACAAGGTTCATCAAGTAATCACCCCATCCCAGGGTTTAGCTAGCATGCAATTGCCAGCCATCATCAATTCATCTCATCAATATTCAATATATGATCTATATCATAACATAATAGGCATCAGAGTACAATTCAAATCAAACAATCACCCAATGTTGGGTATAGTGAAACATAAGTAGGGAAACATTCCCTGAAAACACTGAGCTTACCTGGTCTCAGTTCAGAATCAGCTCCCCTAGTCTCGTGGTGAGCTCTACCAGCAAGCTGCACTTCACGCCCTACAGTAGGCATGAATCAAACAGTCAGAAACGGTATTCAACCGTTTACATGGAAGGAAACACCTTTCACTCATAATCAATTCAAAATCCTCTAACTTAAGGTTTATCTTAGCCCAGCTTTCACTAGGCCATACATGGACCCTCATTGGTCTGCCTCAACATTACCAAGGCCTCAGAGTCCCCTTAGAACTCTGTACAGTTCAACTTAAACCTATACCAGAATCAAGAATCCACATTAGTTCCATCTAGCCAAAACGCATATATGACCACGTTTTCACCGATTACTTGGCCTTATGAACAACTTTTGTAAAGGTCTTGAAGCTAGTTCAGGCCATAACATAGCTCATTAACACACACTTCTCCCTTCCCAGAGCCAAACTCAAACTTCATCACAATTTCAGTTTCAACATGCCATATGGCTCAGAACACTCTCCTGATTACATCTCCCTAAAGAACCTAAGCCTAATTCCAGCCCTATCAATATTTGGTTACTATTCATCCAATTCTCATTTCTCAAATTAAACGGTTAAAACAGAGGTTTCTTACCTCAAATCAACAAAGAAAGGCTGGAGAAGTCTTGTCCCCAAGTTCTGTCTCCCTGAAACCAGCTTCTTGCTTCTCCAACGCTCAATTTCTATAAAACCTCAAGGGAAAGGGGTTTCTCTCTCAATTCTCACCAACAAGGCTGGATTTTGGCTTCTCAAGGGTTCTAATCAAGTTTATAAATGAGAGGGAGGTGTTTTATGGGTTTATGATGGAAGTTTGAAGCTCCGAGGATGCTCTAATGGAGGTCCAAGCTCAAGGAAGGAGAAGAATAGTGAATTTCCCAAAAAAAATCGCGTAAAATGGCCTTTTATAGGCCTCTTCCGCGCCTCCCACGCTTCCAGCGTGGCTTCCCACGCTCTTGGCGTGGGATTCCAGCAAGATTTCACTTTCTGGAGCAGTTCCCACGCTCCAGGCGTGGCTTCCCATGCCCCAGGCGTGGGATTCCAGCAAGATTTCACTTTCTGGAGCAGTTCCCACGCTCCAGGCGTGGCTTCCCACGCCTCAGGCGTGGGCTACAGTAACTGCTACAGTAACTTTTTTTTTTTTACCCAAGGTTATTATAAAGTTAATAACAAACAGCTGGTGATATGAAACTATGTAATGTTCTAAATCTGGGAATCATAGGCATCCTGCAAAATTCTGAGCAGTTTGATTTCCCAAATGCTTGTACACATACTTGCTGTGTTAACGACTGTGTTGTTATTTTGTTGAATATTATTCACTAATGCACAATTTCCCCTGAATTGACTGCTGTTGTTTAATCTGAACCTAGAACCAATGAAAAGACCAAATCTGGGAATTCAGCCCACTGCATCCTTTGTGTATATGGGTTTTGTTTTGAGTTTCAGGGTCCACAAATTGAGAAGATAGCCAGCAAAGTGTTGCTGCATCCTGCAGCAAAATGACAACATTAGGACCATTTAAATTTATTCTATTGTTTTTATTTCTAATTTTCAGTATGTTTTTTTAGTTTAGCTGTTTTGTTGTTTTAAATAAGTTCTGTTTGGACTAATGTTCATTCTGGTTGTGATTCTCAAATAATGCATACATGATTGAGTAATTAGCAGCACATAATCCTTTTCAATTATTGCTGGGGACAGCAATTTCCTAAATCTGGGAATGGGTGCATGTGCATTATTTGAGGAATCACATTCAAGAAAACAAAGGATGTCCAACAGAAAATTTTTGTTTTAGTTATTATTTTAAATTTTTAGCTGAATATTTCAATAAAAGTTGGCAGCAGATCAGATTTTTCAGAATTAAAAGTGAATGGACACAGTAATGGATAGGATTTCTTTGATGAAAGCTTGTGTGAAATGAAACATAACATGAATTGCATGACACATGAATGGAATTGTGATTGTTGGTATGTGATATGCATGTTGAAGTTGAAATGTTGCTTGAAATGAAGTCACCAGTGATTGACTTGAGTTTGAGCACCTGTGAGATTTTGAGCCAAACAGTAATTATTCTTGTTTCTGAGAGACTCCATTTTCATAGTATTCTAGAACTTGAATTGTTTCTCTGGATGTAGGTGTGACTTGACATGATTAAGGCAATTTCTTCTTCTGAAAACCAGGGCCAAAATTGACTTACCTTCAATTATTTTTCCATTTGTACCTTATTTGAGCCTGAGCCTTTCATTTCAAATTACCCAAATCAGAACCATATCCATTGACCAACCTCCTTGAGGCTAGAAAAGGTATAATTTAAGTCCATGACAACAGGAAACAGGGAATTGTCCAACAAGGCATGAAAGAAAACAAGTTGAACTCAATTGGTATGGAGGAACAAGAATAAACAAGCACAGGCCAGTTGAAAAATAATAAGCCTGAGATTATTAGCTGGAAATCTAAAAGTTGTTGTATTTTGAAAGAAAAGAAAAAGAAAATCAAAAAGAAAGTTATTGCGTTGTTTTGTTTTATTTATCATTAAGAATAAGTTGTTGAATAAAGTACCAGGTTGAAGAGAATGAACAAGGAACATGGAAAACCACAGGATTGGACTTAAGGGACTGGATCTAGCCTCATATTAGCTACTTTCCAAAGATTTTTCCTACCCTTAGCCCAGCCAAGTTACAAGCCTAAAAGACCTTTTGATCAAATTATGCTTGCATTTGTTGAGAATATTTTCAAGCTTATGGTAGTGCTGTGACCATGTTGAGTGAGAGATTGATCAGCCTGATACACTTGAGTGCATGAGTGAATAAATACATTTCTGTGAGGAATACTCAAGTTACTCTCACTAATTGACAGATTTGAAAGTACCATAGAAGCTTTGATGTAACTTGATTATACTCAGCATGGTAATTCTAGGATTGTAAATTGTGGTTCAGTTTGATTGTTAATCCTTGCTCTTATCTTAGAGTTCTGTCTGTTGCTGAGGACAACAACTAATAAATCTGGGAATTGTTTGATGTGTTGCAAACACATCTTAGTTTTAGGCTAGTTTTAGGTTATAATTTAGATAAATAAGTTAGGAATTAGAATAAAATTAGTTAGTTTATTATTATATTTAATTTAATCTCATTTTTTTATCATCATTTGTGCATTTCAGGGTTTAAAAGAGGAGAATCAAAGTAAAAGATGAAGAAAAGCAAATCTGAAGTCCCGCGCGGATCGCGCCAATCTCCGCGTGAGTCGTGCCGAATGCCAAAATCAAAGTCCAAGCTCGAAGACCCCACGCGGTTAGCGTGGGAACCGCGCCACCAGCGCCACCTAGTCGCAGTCCAAAACCCATAAGATTCTAATTATTTACTATTTACAACCATAAGATTCAAATTCGCAGTCCAAAATTACAAGTGCAGAGGTGCTAACTTCGAAGTACTCAAAATGACCCTCAAAATGACAGAATTGGCCTTGGGCTATTTCTAGTAAACTTGTAGATATTTTTGTTATCTTTCCAAGGACTCCTAGAATGCTGCATTTGGAGATCAGTAGCATTCTATAGGCCCTGTACAAATCAGATACGTTAAGTGAGCAAAAATCCGAAAATACGCTACAATTTAGCAATTAAGCCCACTTACTTGCCTAGGTCAAAAACTGAATTAGAATGGAAAAATAAAAGTCCAAAAGAGGTCAAACAAACTAAGAATGATAGACAAAAATTTAACTAAAAGCACTCTATCAGGGCACTGACTGTACCAGTGTGCGAGAGAGCCTTTGCTCTCAAAACACTTGGGTTGGGTTGCGCCCAACCAGGCGCACCTAACCCTGAGTTTGGTGGAAAAAATTTTGGTGATCAATGGCTGCGAATCGATGGACAACAATGAGACTCCAAAGCGGGACCATTTTTGCTTTGATACCAACTTGAGACTTTAGAATTCTAGGTATGCTGGTAAAGCTTGAGTGTATGACACTCAACCAAAAGAGAAGAAAAGGTGTAGACTGCACCCTTTGAACAAACGGCTACAACAGAGAAAAAGAAAAGAACAGACAGTACAAGCATAAAAATTATATAAGTACATATACAAAATTAAAAAGACATTAGTTCTAACAATATTATCCTTTTTCGTTTCTTTAATTTAGAAAAGGGAAAAATATATTTTTAGTCCCTCAACTAAATGTTGACCGGTCATGGTCCTCGAACTATTTTTTCATTTGATTTTTGGTTCCCGCCGTCAAGTTTTACCTTTAAATGATGACATGGCAATTGATTTGTGGCTAATTTTTTATTTAACGGTTTTTAACCACCAAAAATTGCTTGGTGAAAACATTAAAAATGTTCTTAGCCATTTTCTGGCGACTGAAAATCGCCAGAAAATGCTTTTAAAAAAACAAAGATAATTTGAATCAAAAACAAAAATAATCCAATAAAGGAGTAACATAGTGCTCTAGACTCCGTAAAATGAACAAAATTTTTAGGAAAATGGCAACAATACTTGCGCCCTCTCCTAATAGCTATGCATCAAATATATGTCAAAAAACGCATGGTAGTCTACCATTCACGCCTTCCTTACTAGATGTTAATGCTACCATTGATAAATAAAAACCCATCACGAATTGAAGAACACTTGCTGAAGCAAAGGGGCTTGTGAGGAACACAAGCAAAAAGGTGTAGAGTATTTCGAAGGACAACCCAAAACCTCACTCTCTGCTCAAATCTGGTAGAGGTGGCACCAACAAAAATGGTTGTGGTTTCTTAAGCTTTGCGAAGTCGTGGTGCACATTGGAGAAGAAGGCGAAGCTGACCATGGTTCTGGGCATCCAGGTACAGCATGTCCAACACTTATAGGTTCACTCATTTGACGTGTTTAGATTTGGAAAAGCTAATTTTACCAGAAACACAAAATTGAAATCGCAAATCATAAATTTGAGTGTAGATGAAGAGTAAAATAGATCTAGGAACTTAGGATGTTTGGATCTAATTTGCGAGAGTGTCAAGAACCTATCTCTCCATTGTTGTGTTGTTCCTCTTTTTTATTTTCTCTGTTCGTTTCTCTACAAATCAATTCTCTTTTCCTCTATTCATATTATGGGTTTTATTTTGGTGCTGGTAGTGATGGTGGATTTGTTTGATGAAGTAAAAAAATTGTGGATTCGAGTTAGGGTTTAAAAAGGTGCATTTGAAATTGAGCAAAGCAATTTCTGGAGGTTTAACTACCATAAAATTTTAAAAGCAATTAAATACTTTAGTTAGGCAATTTCTTGACATTCAGCTCGAGGACTCCACGCGAGTAACGTGAAAGTCCACGCTACTAGCGCTGTAGATTCGAATTGTCCACGCGATCAGCGTGGAACCTCGCGCGTGTCGCGCCATGAAGACGAAAGGAAGCTCCACATTCGTGTTAACCGCGCGATCAGCGCAGGGATCCCGCGCGATCCGCGCGGTGACGATTCTGTTGCTTTATTTAAAAAGATACAGCTCGAAAATGCAGAGAAAGAGAGGCTTTGTTACTGTAATTAAACTATCTTCAAGGCAATTATAAAAAGGAGGCCTCTGAAAGGACTACCACACACCATTCAAGGGCTTGGAAACCATTGGAAATCATTCATACTCAGAATCAAAGCTAGGTTACTGCAGAATAATGTTTTATTTAACAGCTTCGGTATCTCTGATGTCTATGTCAGGCTAAGTTCTGTATTGTGGTTAGGCCAAGAACCGATGTGAACTCCTCTGTAACTTGACTGGTATTGAATGAGATTGTTATGATTGTTTTATTTTACTTTGTTCTTAATTGTTTTACTTTTTCTTAGAACTGGCCATTCTATTTAAGTGCTGAGGGTTAGGATTCGCAATAGGGATGTTGGGGTTCTAATTTCTGACCTGAGTAAAGTAACAATTATTCATTGCCTAGGGATAGGGATGCGTGACTGCAGAACCTTATAATATATTCTTTTAAATGCTTAACTTGATAGAATTCACTAAGGGATTAGGTTTTTGATTCAGGTTAAAGGGTTAATTAGCTAAGGGATTAGGGATTAGCTAAATTAGAAAAGATTTATTCTCTGAGTAATCAGAAGCAATCGACTTTGATGACCAGTTAAGTGAAAGAGGCAGGAATCAAAGGGGATTACGTCCTAATCACAATTATTACATCCATTGGTTACAACTCATTTTATTTGCTTTTGAATTCATTTCAATTTCTGTTCTTTATTTAAATACTCAAATTCACAACACAACAATTCTTCAAAAATACTTTCTTTTCTTTTCCAATTGCTTAGACTGCTAATTACTGTAATTTCACACCAATCCATGTGGAGACGATACTCTACTTACCCACTTTATTACTTGAAACGAGCGGTGCACTTGCCGTGTTCGCAACAATAGGACCATAATAGAATTATGTGTGCTATAGTATTTTAGGGTAATATTATAGGTAGATCGTTACAATAGTGGTAGCAGAGCTAGTCGTATCTTTTGGAACAAACCTATTGGGAAAGGTCTGCTATGTCTTTTGTTGTGTGTGTTTGATGTGATGAGCATGAGGCTTAAACCAAAGTTACCTTTTAATTTGGTTCGATCTTATGTTAGGATGGTGAGACCACCTAGACCTCATCCTCCTCCATCTGATGTGGCCCAAATGGTCTATGTTATAAAGGTGATGGCAACAACAAAGCAACAAAAGAGTGCCACCATGGTTCATCAACACCAAGCAACTTTTCCATAGCTTGAGGCCACTCTAGTTAGCCCAAGCAATCATTCCACCTGAGTTCGAAGGTTTAGCAGAATCAAGGAGGAATGAGCCCCACAATTCAGTGGATATTCTTATCTTGATGTAGCTGATCAATTGATTCGAGAGTTGGAGAAGATCTTTAGGGCCATGGCATGTCTTGAGAATTGGAAGGTGAATTATGCCACATACATGTTAATAGATGAAGCATAGTTCTGGTGGCATGAAACTCAATAGAGGATGGAAGCACGGAGAGAACTCCTTAATTAGGGAAATTTCGAAGAGTGCTTTTTGGAGAAATATTTCCCGAATAGTGCTAGGTATGCCAAAGAAGTAGAATTCATGAAGTTAGAGTAAGGCAACTTGACAGTTCATGAATATACGACTAAGTTTGAACACTTAGCTCATTTTTATTCTCAAGCTACTACTAAAGCTTGGATGTGTAGGAAATTTGAATAAAATTTTGAGGTTTGAGGTGAAGAAGATGGTGGTCCTTATGGCTATTAGGGAATTTCTAGCATTGGTACAAAAGGCAAAAACTGTGAAACACCTGGAAGGTGGTAGTTTCCCTTCTTACTGCCAGAGGATCCACCATTATGGGTTCTAAACCTCAATAACCTTGGGGAAGTTCACCTATGACCCCTCTAGGAACTCAAGGCATTAGATGCTTTAAGTGTGGTGGCCTACACTTAGTGACTTATTTCCCTCAAAAGGAGATGGTATGTTATAGATGTCAGAGGCTTGGTCATCTTGCAAGGGACTATCAAGCTTTTGTGAGAACTGCACCAACAGGGAGTGTACCCAAGGTTGAGAAGCCTAAGGTGGCTAGAAAGGTCTTATGAGTGGAGCAGAAGCCTCCAACTTTAATGATCTTGTCAAAGGTGTGTGCGAAGTGGTCAGTAACTTTTTATCGTTTTATTTGATTCTAGAGCTACACATTCATTCATTTCCCATGATTGTGTGAAAAGATTAAATTTGTCTGCATGTCCTTTAACATTTGATTTGTTGTCTCTAATCCTACAAGAACTCCTGTGGTAGCTTCCCTAGTGTGTGTTGGATGTCCTATTATGGTTAGTGGGTGTAGTTACAAGGTCAATTTGATTTGTCTTCCTTTGGACGATTTAGACACAATCCTCAGAATGGATTGATTGTCCTCTAATCGCATTTTTATAGATTATGCTAAAATGGCTCAAGTTTTCCCGAATCATGTATGTGTTGACCTTATTTCTACGAAGCAAGCTCAAACTTCCTTGAAGGAAGAAGCCTCATGTTTTGTGGTCCTTTCTTTCTTAGAAGTCAAAGGTGATCTTAACTTGAAGTCGATAGACATTGCTAGAGATTCCCTGGATGTTTTCTCTGAAGAAGTATATGGTTTGCCCCCACAAAGGAAGATTGAGTTCGCCATTGACTTAGTCCCAGGTGTGAGACTAGTGTCAATAGCTCCCTATAGGATGGCACCAACTGAACTAGCTAAGTTGAAGAAATATATTGAAGATCTACTTGATGAAAAGATTATCAGACCTAGTGTGTCCCATGGGGAGCACCAATGTTATTAGTCTAAGGGATACAAAATTACTGTCCATTTCACAGTACAAGGATTGTAGAATCAAGAAATGCTGAATTTCTTGAGAATGACTTGATTAGTGGGAGCGATCTATCCAGAGATTTTGTTCCTGAGAAAAATCATTCAGTTACTCAATCATCCACTTCAAATCTTAGATTGATTGTTATTAACAATACCCTTCCAACTCAACTGGGTGTTGTGCAGCCTATCATTCAAGATCCACAACTTGCTAATAATCTAGTAGGTCAAGTTGTTCATAAGGAGCAAGAAGAAATTGTTGATTAACCAATTGAACAACAAGTTCCTCAAGAAGATAATGAAACAACATTTAAGGAGATTTATCAAAATAAAGAAATCAGCGATACCGAGTGACTTTATTGTGTATTTACAGGAATCTGACTATAATATTAGAGCTGAAAATGATCCTGAAACGTTTGCACAAGCCATGAGTTCTAAAGAATCAAACTTGTGGTATGATGTTATGAAAGATGAGATGAATTCTATTCTTTCTAACATATGAAGTATAAATAAAATATAACAAACTGTGATTAACATTTTTCATAAAAGTTTACCTTGAATTATATTAATGGTTGAATTAGTTAGAAAAATTAGGCTTTATTATAATTTTAGTATTTTTAATTTATTTTAAAGTAAATATATTGAACATTTTATTTTATCTAACATAAAAGGTGTAAGTACTCTAAATAAATTTTTAGGGAAATTCTTATTTATTCCTTATTTATTATTTGTTATCTTCTCATTTTCATAAAATATTGAAACTTTTTCTTTACTTATGTAAATTTATCAATATAAAAATTATGTATAAATAAAACTCAAGAGATAAACATCTTTTTATGAAAGCAAATAAGATTTTTTTTTATCCGTAATCAAATAAAAAATTTACATTTATCTTAAGAGAACGAATATTTTCTACAAAAATTTTATATTTAAACTTATTTGTCAATTTATATTAATAAAAATTAATTCTTATATATAATAATCAATAATATTACCCGTGTATTTATTGCTCATATAATTGAAAGTTATTTGAATAGACAAATGTTAATTTTATAGTTAAAATGTAGGTGCACATGAGTTTGAGTTTATATTCAAAATATTTCATCTAACTTCATATCATTATTTGATTAATCATTCCAAACTAATGTTCCTTGCGTTGCACGCGTTCTAAAATTAGAAAGGACGTAAATTTATTGGGATGTAAAATCTATGAAAATGGTGGATTTTTTTAAGATAATTTATAGCCATTTATTTAAATGACTCAAAAATTAGAACTATCAATTAGAACTATATTTTTGAAGTGAAACTATTGAAAAGGAGAAGACAATCTATATTGTCTGATATTTTGTTCACTGTTTGGGATTCCAGCCCTTTAGAGTATGTTTGGATAGAGAATTTTAATTGAGAAAAATAATTTATTAGGGGATTTGAAATTATTCAATTTAAAATTCACTGTTTGAATATTTTTATATGAGGAATTTAAAATTTTGGAATTTTAAAACAGAATTTTAAACAACTAAAAATGTGAAATTTGAATTTTCCTGTAAAAGGTGAAAAATTGAAATTCTCTTCTTTTTTAGAAGCTCTAAATGCACGACTTTTTGCTCCGTCTCAATCACCAACGTACCCAGACCTCCGCTACTCTCACGACACCACCCACCTTATGTGTTTTTCCGTGAATGAGGTTTAAAGTTTTAAAAATGAAGAAATTCAATTTCTTTATCCAAACACAAAATTTTGAAAATAAAAGAATTTTAATTGATGCATTTTAATTTCCCTGAATTTTAAATTTTCAAAAATTTTAAAATACTCCATCCAAACAAACATACTGTTAGAGCTTTGTTATGCTCTTTAATTTGGGTGATGCTTTAGGTGTCAATTCCTTTAGAATTTAGTCTGTTCTGTTTTGTTTATTTTTACGAAGAATAAAAAAAATTCAAAATTCAACACAAAAACTGATCATTGTAATTCGGATAATAAATGCAACTGATTTCGTTCACGCATATACGAGATAAATTTGTGTCAAAGGCACAACAACCTACCTGATCCAGCGTATAATATAGAGGACTAAAGTATAAGATGTGTATACGTTGTATGCATCAACGTTAAAATCATACTGAGCATAACGTCTTAGTAGTGTCATATTTATGTTCACTGGACGTGAACATTTTTAGGTTGTGCAGTGAATGCAGTGAACATCTTGATATCAAATAAATATATACTATACAATAATGTTAGCATTTCATTTATAAGGTCTGTGCTAAATGTGTAGTAATATCTTTACAGAGCGCGGGAGCATGCTACCATTTTGGTGTATTAAAATGTCATCAATGTCTACATTACTACTCAATGTGCATTTGGCACAAATGTATATGTAATTTAAGGGGTTTTGGCATGGTCAAATGACTTGAGATGTATTTTTGGGTTTGTGCAGTTTTTAGGCAAAAGAACCTAAATAATATTTTTTTTAAATATTTACGAATAAGGGGTTGTTTCCAAAATATTTACAGAAATGGGGTTGTGTAACATGCCTAATCCAGGCATGTTATAGCTGCCCCATTTCTATAAATATGGCCCCCCCTCAGATTGTCCCTTATAGTTGGCCTTCCAGTGTTATGTGTCTTTGCTAAACTGCCTACTATTCTAGTGTATTTTCATTTTTTTCAGAGATTTTTGAAGTTGTTTTGAGTGAGGAGAAGCATGAGTTCACTTGGTGATTCTATTTGCGTTATCTTATATTGTAATGAAAGAAAATATCAAGGCCAACAGGGTGTCATTTTTGAAGGGGAAACATGAGGAACCTCTGTGAAGCGTACCTCAACACTTAGTGAATTACATGAGAAGATACGGCAAAAATTATGTCTAAATAGCAACCAATGTATCACTTTACTGATGGGAAGATTATGGCAACACGAGAAGTTCATGGGGTTTCAAATAATGGATGATGAAGACGTGGAGTTGGTACTGGATGAATTTTGCAACCAGGGAAGGAAAGATTTTTTGGAGTTGTACGTGGATATTACACAAGTTGAGGATGTTGGTTTACCCATCCAGGCAGTTCCACATCATACATCATCATATGCTGCTCGAGGGACATCGTATGCTGCTGGAGGGGCATCATTTGTTGGCGGAGAGGTAAACGTGTCTGAGGAGGATTCACATGACCCAACTTGGGTCATGGATGACGATGAAGAAGATGACGAAGATGAAAATATCGCAATGGAAGATCGACTTCTTGAGGAGGATGCTGGTGTGCATCAGGAAGATGTTAATGTCGGGCCATCTGAAAGTCGTGATCATGCGGAGGGTGGTTCTAGTCAACCAGAACAAGGTAAATTAGCTGAGGATGTGAATTAGAATGTTTTGTCATTTAATTTGTTTTATATTGTTTATTAATATGTTTTGAATGTGCATGAAATGATGTTATTTTGTTAGTTAAGTTTGTTGACTAAATGAATTAGGATGGTAGAATTTTGTTTTGTATAGTAAATTGTTTAGGTATATGTTGTTTAACCAGAAGTGTTTGTGCTTTATTGTTTGGGTTAAATAGTTAGGGGTTCGGAATTAGGATTGATAGTACAGTGTTATGGAGGGTGTGGTTGGGGTTTAGAGCTTTTTGTTGAGGTTTAGGATTTGGGTTTAGGGTTTGGTTGGGGTTTAGGGTTTGGGTATTCTGGCGAGGGGTTAGGGTTTTGTCGGCAGGCGTACATTGTGTTTAGGTTTTGGATGGTTTGATTGGGGTTTAGGGCTTTGTGGTGAGTTTAGGGTTTGGCTGGGGTTGGGTTTAGGGTTTGGCTAGGGTTTAGGGTTTAGGGTTTGGGTGAGGTTTATGGATTGGTTGGGTTTAGGGTTTGGCTAGGGTTGAGGGGTTGGGTTTAGGGTTTGGCTAGGGTCTAGGGTTTAGGTTTAGGGTTTGGCCGAGGTTTATGGGTTGGTTGGGGTTTAGGGTTTGGGTGTTGAATTGATCAACAAGAGATCTCAATCTATTGTTGAATAATTGGATTCCAAAATTGACTCATTCAACACATGTTCTACCATATGGATTGCTTTGGGCCAATGCACAAGGGCTGCAACCTATTGGACTAATACCAAATAACACCATTTTTCTTGGACCTTAGTTGTATATAACTTGAATCACAATCATACAAAATAATTAAGCTTTTAATTTGTGAACCTTACTTGTCTTTCTAACCTGCACAATTTCGTACAATTTGCACGATAATCATTTACTTTATTTGTTGTAATTTATATGTATAAGGCTTAGTTGTGTCAATTTTTTGTCCCTATTTTCTGTCGAATTTTTGTTTTATACTAATTAAGAAATTTTAGTTCTTCTATTAACTTAAATTGTGCGCAATTAATTAATATGTTTCACTTAAGGTAAAAATTATGTTATATATAAATGTGTAAATAACATTATTTGATTAAGAAAAATTCATCCATAATTTTATACTGAAAAATCCAAGATAAAAATTAAAGTATTAAAGTTGATAACATAAATAAAGTGTATTAATAATAAAAAAAGACTGTAAATAACAACTATCTAAATTAAAACTCAAAAATTTATTTGAAAAATGTAAAAAAAAAAAAGAACGTGGGTACAGAAAGTAAATTAGGTCCAAATAAGACCCAAATAAGAAAACCCTAGCCTATATTGTTCTTTTATCCTTCTCTTCGCATTACTGCTGCCTGGTTTTCCTTCTAGTTTCCAGTACCCTTCTTATGAGCTGTTTTCATCCAATCGATCCGCAGAAATCGAAGGCAGAGCTCGATGATGGGAATGGTGGCCAAACCTCCATGACAGGGCTCTTTCAATGCAGAGGTAAACTCTCAAACTCCGATTGCTACTACTGCGTGAGCAGGCTCCCGGTCCTCCGCAAATGAACTTTTATGTCCGCACTTGCGGAGATTTGCCCCAACGTGGGTCCGCCACTATGTTTGGGTGAGGGGTTAGGGTTGTGTCGGATGACGTACATGGTGTTTGGGGTTTAGGGCTTTGTGTTGAGTTTAGGGTTTGGTTGGGATGTAGGGTTTGGTTTAGGGTTTAGGCTTTGGCTGGGGTTTAGGGTTGTCTCTGCAGGCGTACATGCTATTTAGGGTTAGGGTTTAAGTTGATTTCTTTTTAGTTACTTTTTAGATAGATACTTATAAACGTTAAGTGATTCATTTTTTGGTAAGAATTTGTGTTGCTAGTGCTTTGTAGTTGATATCGTTAATTAAACTGACGTTGAATGTGCAACGGCTAGGGTGATTCCTTTCTGGCAAGGAATTCCTCATTATACATATATTGATTGGAGTTACCCACCTGAATAAGACTCTTTTAGCGGTTCTGATTCGGGTTCAGGATCAGTGCAGGGTCCGTGGCAACTAGGGGATGATTTGTTTGTTAAACAAGAATTTGACTCCAAAAAGGAAGCGCAAATAGCAGTGAAGCATAACTTGATGAAGGAGCATCAAGAAGCAACTGTGGTTGAGAACAAGCCTGACAAGTTTTCCATGAAGTGTGTTGCGCATACTGATGGTTGCCCTTGGAGGGTTAGGGTTATTAAACCAGTTTTCCGTGAGAAGTGGGTTGTTTCAAAATGGGGTGGAAAACACAATTGCTTGAATGATCAAATTTCACAGGGTCACAGACAGCTTGATTCTGACGTAATTGTTGCACTGGTTGTTGGTATGTTTTAATTCACTGTCATGCATTTCGAAAACATATTTGTAGACAAAGCATGTTGTTGATGTGATTTTACTTTTGTTTTTTTAGGAATGATTAAGGACGAACCATCAGTGTCAATCTCATTGGTTCAAGAGAGGATTACCAACACATATGGATTTAAAGTTTCTTATCGAAAGGCCTGGTATGCGAAGCAGAAAGCAATGGCAATGGTTTATGGGGACTGGGTAGAATCTTATGCATTCTTGCCCAGGTTGTGTAACTACATGCTTCGTTTTGCACTAGGTTCTTATTTTGATATTCAGACGAATAATTACTTCGTTGCAAATCGATTGATACGGGCAAAACGCATGTTTCATCGCATTTTTTGGACTTTTGGACAGTGTTGCGAGGCATTTAACTATTGCAAACCCATCATTCAAGTTGATGGGACTCATTTAATGGCAAATATAAAGGAAAATTGTTGGTTGCCACAACTCAGGATGGGAATAATGAATGAGTGCCTTTGGCATTTGCCATTGTTGAGGGGGAGACGCTGGAAGCTTGAAATTACTTTCTTTCTAACATTCGCTTCCACGTTACTCGCATGCAAAATATATGCCTCATTTCAGATCACCATCGGAGCATTATATCTGTTGTTCAAAGTCATCCTGGTTGGCAACCACCTTTTGCGCATCATGTGTTTTGCCTGCGTCACATTGTCAGTAATTTTAATCAAATAAGGATGCAAGACTGAAGAAGGCCCTCATGAATTTATGTGACTCAAAGCGTTGATATTTATCATACTTTTGGTTTATAAAAATTTGTAAAGAGAATTATGTTGATGTATTTTTTGATGTTGCAGGTTATACACCCTCTATGGTGGAGTTCGACATCGCATTTGCGCGATTTCGTGAGACCAGTCCTGAGGTTGCGGAATGGATCGATTCCATCCCCAAGGAGAAATGAACACGTGCATATGATGTAGAGGGGAGAAGATACGGCCACATGACAACAAACTTGGCTGAATCAGTGAACAGGGTGTTGAAGGGAGCCAGGAACATGCCTATCACAGCTCTTGTGAAACACACGTACACCCGACTGGTTCAGTATTTTGTAGACAGACCTGAGGCGGCTGTCGAACAGCTTCAGCATTCACAACGATATTGCAAAAATGTGGTTGAAGCAATGAGGCGTAATCAGTCCCTGGCTTCAGGGCACCATGTACGAAGATATAACGTTGCTCGAATGTTATTTCAGGTGGATGATGGGTGCGACAAGTCATATTTAGTGTCCCTTACCGATCTGGTTTGTCAGTGTGGGAAGTTCAAGGCATTCAAATACCCATGCAGTCATGCCGCAACGACTGCTTTACATGTGCGCCAAAATCCTTTTCATTATGTGGATGACGTCTTCCTTGTAAGTACGTTGGTGCAGGCATATTCAGTGCCATGGCAGCCAATAGGTAATGAACGGGCCATTCCACCGGGTGACGGTCCAGTCATCATACCTGACAGCTCAATGCTGCTTGCCAAAGGTCGTCCTAGGTCCACTAGGATACGTAACGAGATGGACGAAGTGGAAACATCCCAGAGACGTATGAGGTATGACATTTGTAAGCAAGTTAAGCACAACCGGAGAGTTTGTCCTAGTCGTGGGGGGACTTCATGATTTTCTGAGTGGTTGTATGTTTTTTTTATTAATTATATGTTAATGTACAACGTTATTCGATATGTTATATTAGTTTTGTATTAACTTTTTGTTTATAACGTTTTAATACTAATCATGTTTGATTTTTTGGTTGTCTGATAATGTATGCATTTGGTGTAACAATATGTTCAATGCACGATGTCGAACAAGGTCTGACATGATACGCACAAGTTGGGCGTCATTCAACACGCCCAACTTGGGCGTGACTGAACACGCCTAACAAATAGGTCGTCATTCAACACACCCAAGTTAGGCGTGACTGAACACGCCTGAGTTGAGCGCCATTGAGCCCTATATAACTCATATGCTCGGCACTCAAAATTCAATGTGCATACGATGGCATTCTTAGGAGAAACCAGCAGTCAGAACATTGGTAATTCAAAGTTAGCGTTCATTTATCCGAATGGATCAACGAAGCACGACGAAACAGGGGTTTGTTTCCAATTCCAATGCGAGTTCCTGATGAGTGTTCGTTTCAAACGCTGAAGAGTAGGATGCAGCACACCCTTGTTCTTACTGATGACCATGTTGTTGATAACATCTACTATCGACAACCATCCCTGCATGCAGGTCAACACTATTTTTTTACTTCTGTGGCACTAACAAATGATGATGATGTTTGCAGAATGTTAAGGTGCAGTGACAATATGTCGAGTGCTGGCCCAATTGAAATTTTATGTGCCATCCACAGAACACCCAATGGTATACTCAACCTACTTCAATCCACAATCGTTCCAATGCATGATGCAATGCTATATTACAACGGAAAGTGGAACATAACCCGAAGAGCCGGTTGTGTGGGTTATGCCTTTACTAGAACAAACCCAATTCGATTTCAAATTCCTTCTGCATGCACCATGGAAAGACTGAAGGCTATCATCAAGGAAGTTGCGCCTGTTGGATTTCCCCCTGATGGGATTCACATGTCACAGGTGGTGAGAAAATTGTTTTTTCGACATCCAGGCCATGCACAATATTCAAACACCACAATTGAATTTCACATAAAAGAGTTGACAAGCGACGAAGACGTGTTGAAGATCATAGCAGAATCGAACTACTGGAAACGTTTTTGTCCAATTGAAATTTTAGCTATTTTTAGCAAAATGGACATCCAGATGGAATGAGAAATGTGCGCTGAATATGTTGTTTTACATTATCGTTCTTATTACAAATGGACGTTCTGTTTTGTTTTTTACTTTAGACCTATGAGTTTACTGTTCTTTGCATAAAAAAATGGGATTCACATGAATTCATGCATTTCACAGTAATTATAAGCTAAATAATACTTAGACTGAGTATCATTAAAAAAATTAAATGGCACAAACAAATAAATGTTACCTACATAATAATTACACTACACATCATTAAAATAAATGGTACAAGCAACGGACTAAATCTAAGACGGTGGTGGCCATGTCACATGACGCGCCTGTCGATCAGGTTGCCTCCGTCTTCGAGGTCGGTGAGAACTGCTTGCCTCGGTCGGGTCTGCCTGAGAGGGGCCTGCCTGATAAGGATCTAGCGGATACAGGGCTGCCTCGGAAGGGCCTGCTTCATATGATGGGACATATGGAGGTGGACATGGAGTGCCCTGCTCTGCATATAATGGCATAGGATGCTCAGTAGATTCGGGCACGTATGGTGCATCTGTTGCCCAACTCCCACAACCTGTTGTGCCCAAATCAAAATCCATGAGCATCTGCTCCACGTTGGTATGCATCCAACCAACGGGCACATCCCAAAGCCAACATCTGCAGATTGGCCCTGCGTCTGTGCGTCCGCGTAAAAGTAGGACCCAGTATGTTCAGTAGGATCATGATAAAAGACCTGACTCACATATGTCGATGACATAACTGGAGGCCTAGAACAACCCGGGGCGGCAGGCCTGGGACCAACAATGGGCTCAGGCACCTGCTGAATAGGTCTCCATCGACGCTCTAGACCATGTCCCTCTCTTCTGTAACGACCAACTTGAAGAGACAATTGTGGCTCCTCCTCAAGCTGCGTCTCGGGAGCTTATGGTCCAGCCTCGACCACCTGACAACTTTGTGTGAAGACAGACATTAAGCGACCTAACTCCTGATTGGCCCAATCAAAGTCGAACGTCACCCTATTCTGCCTAAGTGTCGCGAAGTAGAGCATCTCTATCCCATCGACCTATAAATTCAAATATATAAACATCAGTGTCAACTATGTCAGTTATGATTATTAATGTAACTAACAAAAAATATTCATCAAAACGAAACTTACACTACGACCCATCTTGGCACCCTTCTTGGTGATAAACCGCTTCCCATTTTCCCTGTACCAAACCATGTACTCATGGTTTGGTGACATTAAGCCCTGGATTGGGGGGGGAGGTCGATGTGCTCTTCCCTATGTTGCCAGCGCCTGATAAACGATCTGAGCTTATGAACCCAGTTTTCTTCTCGTTTACCACGCAGTGAAAAGTTGTGCACACCCTTAAGCTTCATGGCAGGACGTGGGATTGGCTGATCCCTCCCAAATTGCCGCATGCATCTATCCGGCTGGGAAGCTTCAACTGTGTGGAAGCAGATAATAGGCGCTGATGCCATCCACAACAATCGCTCATGGTCAGATGCACCAACGAAATGGTAGTCCCCATATGGTTCCCATACCACCTGCACATAAAAAAAAAGTTAGCTTGTTTTATGTAATCACATGTACCACAAATGCAAACTTACAATTACTAAACAATAACTATACATACATTGTCCCGAGTGAGGGCATCGAAGGTCGTCCTGTAGTAGACCACCTCGTGCGGGCTAAGCCGGGGTAGCCCGTTAAACCTGTTAACAAAATAACTAACATTAAACAATGTACGGCTTAATTGTTAAAATTGTTATCAAATGAACATATAGTCAAACATACCAGTTTCCGTAGGCTGCAGAATACATGGAGCAATTGGTGAGAATCTCAGCCACGCCCACGCCTGAAGCAGCATATGACATCCACCAATGTCCTTTCTGGATGCATCTGTACACTCACACATCTGTCTAAACAAATGTGCAAGGACTGCTAAGGCCCAGTTGTATCCTCCGATCTCTGGGAAATCCCCAGCCAACAAAGGGATATAGCGTGCTGCCATCACGCTACCTCCAGATCAATCGCTGAGCAGCCATGCACTAATAAGGCGGGCAATGTGCGCCTTTGCAAATCGCGTCACATTAACAAAATCTTTATCCAACTTACCCAGTCCCCAAAATGCCTATCGAAGTAAGTCAGTCATAGATATCCACCGGTCAGCTCCGTTTCGTCGTCAGGTTCTTGACCGAAAACGTCCTTAATGACCTCCGCCCAATCGGACAAAGTCACTCCGTTGACGACATTGCCAGCCGTGGGCAATCCCAAAATACCAGCCACATCTTGTAACGTGATAGTCATCTCTCCATGTGGCATGTAGAACGTATGGGTCTCTGGCCTCCATCGCTCAACCAGAGCACTAATCATCCCAGCATCAATCTAAAACAATATCATTGATCAATTGACAAGTATAGTTATCGTTAAACAAAATTGATTACTAATATGAGGTGTTGCGTACCTGAATATGTTGCATGCGTGCGACATGAAGAAAGCCAGCGTCACGCAGTATATTAGAAACGACTTGAGTAATATTGTCATATGTTGGCCCCCCCGACAGCTTGCCACGTCGAGTCTTTAGTAGTCGTACTTTGCCCTCGTTCCACACAGCTTGTGAAACATGGGTGCGCTGAGTACGCCTACGCAAAGCGCCCCACTTGTATGGGGTAGGAACCACATAAGATGTCGGATCCATCGGCTCAGCCTCATGATCCGATACAGAGCACGGCGAATCAAATCCAGATAAATCGGCCATGTTATCAGTAACTTCATACACAAAAAAAAATCCATGTTAACAATTATGTACAATTCACAAATCATTAAAAAAACAAATTTCTAAACACTAAACCCTAAAACCAAAACCTAAGACCATAGTTGTGAAAATCGGTTCGGTCATTGACCAGGTCGAGGTAGTGGGTCACTGGGTCAATGGTCTGAACCGATTTTAATAACTTTGCCTAAAACCCTAAACCCTAAACCTTGAACCAAACCCTAAACCATGCAACCAGAACCATGAAACCAACCCTAGCCCAAACGTCACATACTTGGCCCACCAAACCCTAAACCCTTAACCGCACACCATTGTCGCATGACCATGAAACCCAACCCAACCCTACCCCAACCCTAGCCCAAACGTCACGTCCCATGCCCACCAAATCCTAAACCCTTAACCACAAACTATCGTCACATGATCATACCCTAAACACAACTTAACCATGCCCAGCAAACCCTATTCCCACAAACCGATGTACCCATGCCCACCAAACCCTAAACCATAAACCACAAACCCTCATACCATTACCATAAATCCCAACCCTAAACCCTAATAATTTAACCCTCATACAATAACTACACATTAACCCTAAATTCTAAATTCTAATCATTTTATCGAAACACTACAGTACCAAACACCTAAACAATTTTCTATCTACCTAAATTTATGTCACTAACAATTATTAAGTAACCTAACATTTTTCAAATACATAAATCCTAAACCCTAAACTAAAACAATTATTGAGTAACCTAACATCTATTTTGCTAAAAAATAAGTACATGCATCACTAACAATATAAATAACTAAATAATAACAACATTACTAAAAATATTATAATAGAGGCAAAAAATTAAATCCACTTACTTGTTCGCAGGATTTTTTCTGAAAAACTTCACAATTCAGCAGAGCTTCGCTGCACAAAATATCCACCGAAAAACTCTAGAGAGAAGGCAGAGCACTTCTAGAGAGATGGTGGAAATGAGGAAATGGTGAGGGGGGCATATTTATAGAAATGGGACAGCTGTAACATGCCTGGATTAGGCATGTTACACAGCCCCATTTCTGTAAATATTTTGAAAACAGCCCCTTATTCGTAAATATTTAAAAAAAAAAGATTATTTAGGTTCTTTTGCCCAATTTTTAACATATGTTGAATCTCTACACATTTTTTATTAATAAATTTTAGTTTTTCCTTTCAAGAAAAACACAAAATGTGCAATAGTGGATGGAGGATTGAATTACATGATGCCATCTGATTTGGTAGTGGGGTGCCGGATTTTTTCTATGTACCTCTTTGCTGCTGTCTATGTGTGTGCGCTATATAATTAGGGGTATTGTTTTATTTTTTATATTACTTCTATTTTAATTATCTTTTCCATAAGGAGATTCAAAATATTATCTATATCTGATTATTTTTCACTGACAGAAAACCTTTTATTTTTTATTATTTATTATTTATTATCTAATTGTGATTCTAAATACGTTTTCATAACAATCTATGTTTTTAAAAAGGTTTGGGGTCAGGCCCTAAAATAAGTCCTATATCATGTAAATATGGCTAGGTTTGGGTTTTTGATTTGGAAAGCAAGTTAGGACGATTCCTTATGAAGCTCAACTCATTTCCACCCCTACAGTACGTATTAGTGTGTTTGGAAACCAGTTGATAAGTAAGAAATTAAGTTTGAAATATGAAAGCTATAACTATTAATTAGCTTCTTATTTTCGTGTCTAGGTTGTGAAACCACATTTGAAATGTGAAACTCATTCTAGAATGAGTGATATTGGTTGGTCTCCCTTGACTTAGGTATTGTGAAACTTAACGTAAATGGTAGCCTTAATCAGGAAAAGTTACGGGAGGTGAGTTTCAAGATCATTATGCCATTTTGTTGTAATTAGGCTCTTTTCTAGGCATAAATTATCTTCATACATTGTCCTATAAAGTTTTAAGCCACTTAGCCATCAAAAGTGGTCTACCAATAGGTTAGGAGAAAGGTTGAATACCAAGTTCTTGTGAGATTAATGAGGATATATGGACTAAAAGATAAAGATATAGATTTGCACAACTTAAGCCTATCAGTGAATTGATTCGGTCTTAGATGCATTAGGAATGAAGTTTTTTTTTCCATACAATTGGGGTAATTAAACTCCGCCCGTCTATGTGTGTTTGCATGCATGGCCTGTCTCAAGCTAGGATAAAGGAGGAGGGTTGGCGTCAGGGGTTGCGAACTGGTCGTAAAAAACCAACTATTTTTTTATGTGATAAACCTTTATGATATTTTGTTGGGGTGTTCCCTTCATAGCAACGCGTTGGGCCCCGGGTGTATCAAAAAATGAGCTAGGGTTCTTACCACAAGGCAAAGCGCTACATCAATCCTAGGATGTAGTGATAAGTGAGCTAGGGTCCATGCTGAAAGGCAAGGCGTCAGGTCTTCACCCGGATTTGGTGACAAAAAGGCAAGGGTCCCAACATGTTGGGCGAGCGTGGCAGGCAAACACTGCCTAGGGGTTAAGGATGAAATTGGGAAGTTGAAACATAGAAACATTAACGGGTAAACTGAGGGAGTTAGCAGATGTTTTTGCTAGAAGGAAAGTGATATTGTTTGCTTTCAAGAAACTAAGTGGGTTGGAGAAAAGTCCAAGGAAGTGGAGGGCACCGATTTCAAGTTGTGGTATACAAGTACAACCAAAAGTCGCAATGGGGTTGAAATTATGATCGATAGAAGTTTCAGAGATAAAGTGGTTGATGTAAAAAAGAAAGGCGACAAGATTATGATGGTTAAGCTTGTAGTGGGGGATCTAATTTTAAATATCCTTAGTGTGTATGCACCTTGTAACGCCCCAATTTACTAATCAGGGTCATTACTAACCACACATCACAATCAAGCATATAATCAATCAGAGTTGAAGCAGTTTGGAAGCATAAACTAGAAAGTGACGTCATCAAAGTCACTATCATAACACTGTACATAATAATATGGTGAATATACATAACAGTTCTCACTGTACAAAACAAAACTGTACAAA
>PYAF01006119.1:816752-836928 GCA_007407185.1 Glycine tomentella
GCATTGGTATATTTATACATATGGCGCGGGTCGCGCCGAACTTCACGTGGGTCGCGCCGCAGGCCAGAAAACCCTAAAACTTGCATTTTAAACCTCTTCCAAAGGACTCTTAAGCTTGATCCTAAAACCTTAGCCCATAACCTTAGATTCAAGCTTAATCTATGCTTAAACACATGATTAAAATTCCAGATATTACACACCTCAAGTTGGACTACTATCAAATGAAAAGAACCAATTTTGGGAAGACTTGGAGGAGGTTCTGAGAGGAATCCCACGAGAAGAGAAGATTTTCCTAGGAGGAGATCTAAATGGGCATGTTGGTAAAAACAGTAGAGGTTTTGATAGAATTCATGGTGATTTTGGTTATGGGACTAGAAATGAGGCTGGAGAAGATGTTTTGAACATTTCACTAGCCTTTCATTTGATGCTAGTGAACACTTTTTTTTGGAAAAGGGAGTCTCATCTTATCATGTATCATAGTGGCAAAAATTATAGTTAAATTGATTTCTTTATGGCTAGACGGGAGATAAAAATTCGTGTATTGACTGCAAGGTCTACCTTGGAGAATGTGTGGCGACACAACATAAGTTGGTAGTTCTAGAGGTTAGGTTCAACAATGTTTTTATTTTAAGGAAGAAGGCTCAAAACCCAAGGATAAGATGGTGGAAGCTAAAGGAGGAGAAACAAATAAAGTTTAAGGAAAACATGTTGTGTGAAGGATTGTAGAAGTTTATTGGAGAAACTAATGAAATATGAAATAAGATGGCTATGTGTGTTCAAAATGTGGGAAGGAGGGTGCTAGGTAAAAGCAAAGGAAACAAAGTTCTTATAAAGGAAACATGGTGGTGGAATGGAGAGGTGCAAGAGGCTATTAAATAGAAGAAGGAATGCTTTAGACCTTTGCATAAATGTCTCAATGATGAGAATTTGAAAAAGTTTAGAGTAGCGAGGAAAATGCAAAGAAAGCAATGTGGGAAGCTAGAGGCAAAGTTTTTGATGATTTGTATAAAAATCTTAGGAGCAAGGATGGGGAGAAAGGTATTCACAAACTTGCAAAAATGAGGGATAAGAAGAGTAAAGACCTTATCAAGTTAGATGTATCAAGGATGAAAATGAAAAACTTTTGGTAAGGGATAAAGATGTAAGTGAAAGATGATTAAACTACTTTAACAAACTTTTTAATGGGAATGACGGCAAGAGTGACACTATTAGAAAAACAACATTCAACATTGGTTACTTTTTACCTTCGACATCGGTTTTGAACCAATGTCGAATCAGGCGACATTGAAAGTCTGCAAGTTAACATCGGTTTTCAAAACCGATGTTAACAAAATTGTACCACATCGATTTTTAGTAAAAACCAATGTCGATATTTAACAAATAAAAGGTAAATAAATGTAAAAGATTACACTACAACATCGGTTTCCATAAGAAAACCGATGTTAACATACATCGGTTTTCATACGAAAACCGATGTTGTAGTGTAATCTTTTACATTTATTTACCTTTTATTTGTTAAATATCGACATTGGTTTTTACTAAAAATTAACATACATCGGTTTTCATACGAAAACCGATGTTAACTTACAATACAATGATATCAACATCCGATTTTCATTGAAAACCGATGTTATATTGTATGTTAACATCAGTTTTCTATTGAAAACCAATGTTGTTTTTTTAAAAAAAAATTTAATATTTTTTCTGTTTTTTTAGTTAATCAGTTCTTCAACCTGTAAATGAAATACCAGACCCATACCAGCGAGCCAATTTTAGAATACAAATCAATAAAATAAAATTTCAATAAAATAAAATTTGAATAACAAATAAAATTCAATAGTGTCAATAATGTACATAAAAATGATTGTACAATTGTTTTAAAATCTCGTAACCACCTAACCTAATATTTAATCTCTGACTCTAAGATAAAATATAGCCCATTCAACCCTAATAGCTTTCAATGTATGGGCTTCCAGTGGTCTTTCATCAGTGAAATACTGCATGACATAATAAAACATAATTTAAAAAGTATAAAACAATAACAAGTAAAAAAATTAAAATTAGTTTAAATTAGACAATTACCATGTCCCAGTTCTCCCTTAAGCCTTGGACTATCGTCGACATCCAATGCATGACATAATAGCCACACTCAGTGCTTCCTCTTTGCTTATTACACTAAATTTAATAACATGGTCAAAGTTAAACGGAAAATTAGTGTAAATAGTAATAAATATTATTTTTAATACATGAACCATGATTTATTAAAAGACTTACTTTAAGCACAATCCATTTAGTAGTAGCCTTTGATTTATTTCCTTCAGTGTCATGGACTGCCTTCAAAGCACTACTTAAGAGAAACATGCATGCATATTGTACAATTAACATATTCAGGACTTAGCAATAATAACAAAAATGTGTTACAAATTACAACCTACCTGTTAATAATTCCTTTCAGGTATTTATCAGGCCTGTTGTGCAACGAACAGAACCACACGACAACATTGGCCTTAGGACATATGACGACCAGTTGCCAATGTGAACTGCGTTGGAGAAAAATAAGTTATCATACTGCATACATTAATTAAATTGTTTTGTACATTTTGACTTACCCATTCAAGTACGCTGCGAGGTAGACATGTTTATATGAACTCTGCATCCATTTCTTGAGATAGTCCTCGAATTCAAATTGAGATTGGCCAGATCTCTATATGGATTGTGTCTCGATGAATCCATACACATCGGGATGATCCGATTGCAGACACAACTCATTCATATGCCTATTGTTTTATAAATAAAGTCAATTATGCATGAACATAAAATAATTAGTTATGTAACGTTAGGTACTGGAGAGTGACTTACACAATCCACAGTTGTATAACAGAGATCTTCAGACATTGACCACCATGGATGATCTCAGAAATATCCTCTTGCTTGATGTACAATGGGAACTTGTCATTATGCACCCCGAACATCGACGGGTCCCATGGCACCTGCAGCGGTCTGAAGAAAGATCCGGGATGATCAATGTGATATGGTACAAGGGATCCTCAACATGTTCCGGCTTATTTACAGGTTTCGCTGGTCCATGAGGTCCCTGTTTATCCTACACAGTTAACAAACATAAGTGAACGATCGTATTAACTTTATATGAGACAAATCATTGTTAAATGAGAAGAAAGAAGGCACAAAGGAAATACCTTATTCAAAATAGGTTGTACAAGATGTGTCGGCCAAGCAAGAAAAGTGTTCCGGGCTTGCCCAACTAACTGAACCTCGTCAGTGGGTACAGGGACGTGGGCATCAGCATCTCGAACTTCCTCAACACCCACCTTGACCTGATCATTCCCCAGAGGGACACTGTGCATGATTGTCGACCCCTCATAAAGTCTTCCAAGAGCAACCAGGCGGGGAGGATTGTCATCGACATACAACCCACACCTGTTAGATGCATCGGTGTCTGGGTCATTACTGGAGTGATTGACACAACTTTCCTTGGTGCTTACACAGGCACCAAGGAAACATGGCTGAACATATGCAGGCGGCAAGGCACCCTGAGACTGCATCTAGGACTACATATGGGACTGTAGCTGGCTGAAGGACATCATCAGCTGCTGGGTAACCCGTTCAGTGATGGACTGCGTAAGTCTATCAGTGATGGATTGCTCCAGCTCTTCCCTGGTGTTATCTTTTAGTTGATCCAAGTCCTCAGGTGCCATTGATGACTTTGACTTGCGAGAGGTTGATGGTGCCGATCAGAAGTATTGTGTGATGGTCACACCAGTTCCAGCAGCACGGACACGGCCAGGGTGCTCTGGTCGTCCAATGGCAGCAGTCAGGACATCCTGACGTCCACTGGGGACAAAGCTACCCTGTGTGGATTGCTCATCCAGAGAATCCTGAAATGAATATAAGTAGAACACTAGTTTTGTAATTTGTAAGGCAAATAATCATTAAAGGTGTATGAGAGGAGGGAGGTTTGACTTATAATCCTCTATGCAATCTCAAGTGCCGCCTTAGAAGTCATTTTCCTGCAATGAATATAACTACAACCAATGATGAAATGACCTTTAAGTTGTAATACCTGATCGAATGTCCTCCCAAATCAACTCCTTCTGCGTTGCAGTAACTTCCTTCCAATTAGGGATGGTGACATCCACCTTGTCTCTAGCCACGATCCCTAGATACATCCTCAATTTCTTTGCCTGAGGACCATCAGCCTTCCCAATGTCTGGATCAACATGAATAACTGGTCTGTCAGCACCAGCAGCTCTAGTAGCTAGTGACCTCAGCCGTGTTGCTTTCCTAGTCCTTTTCACGGTAGACGGTGAAGGTCCTAACTTAAGAGGAGGTGCTGACTCAGGATTCGCCAATGCTGACTCCAGAGGATGCGCTGACTCAGCATGAGGAGGGGAGCTCAGTGGTGTGGTCATGATCCTATTTAAAAAAAACACAAATTAGTAAAATTAAGCGACAAGTTAGGTTACATATGAAATTGTAAATGTAAAAAAAAATTAATATAAAAATTACATTAAGTGATGTTAATTAATTCTCCTTCATCATGATCATTACGAGATGCATGAATGTCGTCAGCTTCGTCTTTTCTGTTGACTATAGGTATTTGAATCGAGAATTGAGTGACACCTGTATCAACGATTGAGTCTTCATCGCCAAGATTAATAATACCTATGGTTTTTCCATGTAGTACCACTGACCACCTTTCGTCACATCGATCTTGAACATAAAACACCCGTTTAGCTTGTTCTGCCATGATGAAAGATTCATCTTGATAAGCTAGCTTGTTAAGATATACCAAAGTAAATCCCAAGTCCTCGGTTCGCACACCGCTATTGATATCAACCCACTTGCACTTGAAAACACACACAGTGAAGGTAACATAATTAAGCTCCCAGATGTCATTAATGACTCCAAAGTAAGGCATGCAAGTCGAATGTGGATTGTGGTCATGCACAGTAGAGAAGTGTTGCGACTCAGCCCTTAGGCTAAACCCACTGTTTTGCATTGTGCTCTTCTCATCTTGTTGTTTGGTGTAGAAGGAGTACTTGTTGATATCGTACCCTTTCCAACTTCTAACATTTCTTTTTGGTCCATCTGCTAACTTCCTCATTATTTTAGATGCAGATTCATCACTAAATATTATATCTTTAAACCAATTCAAGAAAGTCTTGTTATGCTCTTTCAACTGCCTATTCTTCGTCATTTTTGGATTACTTTCCTTGAGTAATGCTTCATGACGAACCATGTATGGTAGGACTTCATTACTGTTATTCAGGACATACAAATGAGCTTGTTGCAATTCCAGCAAAGCATGCGTTATAACATGCAGCCCTCGTGTACCCTTTCCTGTCACTCTGTCGTCATGTCATGACTCGGGAAGACCAACAAGTTTTTCTTTTTCAAGGTACTCTGAACAAAATTCTACAACTTCTTATGCAATGTACCTTTCAACTATGGATGCTTCAGGACGATGTAGGTTTTTGTATACCCTTTCAAGATCTTCATGTATCACTTGATCGGGTACATCCAACGTAAATAAACAGGACCACACAATTTAATTTCCCTCACCAGATGAACAAGTAAGTGAACCATTATGTCGAAAAATGAAGGAGGAAAATACATCTCCAACTGATACAAGATAATTGCCGCCTCTTCTTCCAAGTCATCTAACTTGATAGGGTCCACGACTTTGGCACAAATGACATTGAAGAAAAAGCACAGCCGAGTTATAGCATGCCTCACTTTGTTAGACAAAATGTCTTGAATCGCCACGGCTAACAGTTGTTGCATCAACATGTGGCAATGTTGCGATATTTCAAAGGGCGTGCAAGTGCACCGGTCGTTTACAAGTAATAAAGTGGGTAAGTAGAGTATCGTTCTCCACAGGGATTGGGGTGAAATTCACAGTAATTATAATCTAAGCGATTGGAAAGAAAATAGAAAATAAAGAAGAATTGTTTGAATTGATTGGAGTTTGAATAAAACAGAAATTAAATAAGTGCAGTAAAATAATAATAAGAATATTACCAATGGAAGAAACAATTGTGGTCAGGCACAATACCCTTTGATTCCTACCTCTTTCACTTGACTGATTTAGTGGTTTAAGTACACAAATAATAAATCTCTCCTAGATTCATAAATCCTAGATAACTAGCGAATTAACCCTTTAATTCGATCGAGAATCCTAAGCCCTTAGCGATTCTGTCAAACTAAGCATTAAGAGAATATATCATAAAGGGTTCCGAATTCTTTTGCTCAGAGAATAAATCTTTCCTACTCTAGTTAATCCCTAATTCCTTAGTGAATTAACCCTTTAACCCGAATCAAAGACCCAATTCCTTGGTGAAATCTATCAAGTTAAGCATATAAAGACTATATTATAAAATTCCGCAGTCACGCATCCCTATCCCTAGGTAATGAACAACTGTTATTTTACTAAGGTCAGAAATTAGAATCCCAACGTCCCCATTGCGAATCCTAACCCTCAATACCTAAATAGAATGGCCAATTCTAAATAAGAATGAAACAATAAAGCACAGAGTAAAATAAAACAATAAGAATTCTCATTAAATACCAGTCAAGCTACAGAGGAGATTACATCAGTTCATGGCCTTCCCACAATACAAGGTTTAGCCTGCCATAGGCCTCAAAGAAACCAAAGCCTTGATTCTTGACTTCCAAGGGTTTAGAATGATAGAAAGAAGTGTAGAGAGGTGTGGGATGGTGTCTAATTGGATTCTTTCCTTCAGTCCCAAGGCCTTTATTTATAGATAGATTTAATTCAGGTAACAAAGCCTAATTCCTGTGCAAATTTCGAAGTCAATCTTTTTAAATCAGGAAACAGCGCATTTATAGCGCGGCTGGCGCGGATCGCGCCACAGATTCGAATACATGGCGCTAATAGTGTGGGATCCGCGTGGATCGCGCGGTGACTTCGATTAATTGGCGCTGGTAGCGCGACTTCCACGCTAATCGGGTGGCTTCTTCGAGACTGGATTCTGATTTTAGCATGTGGCGCGGATCGCGCGGCTTCTGGCGCGGGTCGTGCGGAACCTTTTATTTGCTTTTCTTCATCTTTTGCTTTGATTATCCTCTTTTAAGCCCTGAAATGCACAAATGGTGATAAAATGAGATTAAATTAAATATAATAATAAACTAACTAATTTTATTCTAATTCCTAACTTATTTATCTAAATTATAACCTAAAACTAGCCTAAAACTAAGATGTGTTTGCAACACATCAGGCAATCATGAGACTTTAATCCAACTAGTTTTAGATCTTTGATATGCACAAGGCTCTTAATATTTGAAGAGTATCCCTATGGCACTTTCACTCGGCACAAACTTTGACAGAAACTTATCTTCTCCTTTATTGACAAAGTGTGACATGTTAGAGGCAAGTATATTTTCTTACCATCAAACCTAGGATGTAACTTCTCACGTATACCCATCTTAGCAAGATCTTGACGAGTGTTCAAACCATCCTTTGTCTTGCCTTGAATGTTAAGAAGAGTGCTGGTGACACTATCGCACACATTTTTTTTCACATGCATAACATCGAGACAATGTCTAACATCTAGATCAGACTAGTATGGAAGATCAAACAATATCGACCTCTTCTTCCATATGCAAGTATTACCTTTTCGCTTCTTTTGAGTCTTTCCAAATGCAATATGGATGCCCTTAACCCGCTCAAGAACCTGCTCACCGGTTAATGGAATCGGTGCGTAAATTGATCACAGATAGGGCATGCACGATGGCCTTTTACACTGTATCCACTCGAATTCCCATACGCTGGAAAATCATTAATGGTACAAAATAGAATTGCATGCAACTTGAATGTCTCTTTTCGATACCCATCAAACACGACAACCCCCTCATCCCACAAGTTTGTCAAGTCCTCAATCAAGGGACTAAGATAAACATCAATGTCATTTCCTGGCTGTCTTGGGCCCGATATCATCATAGACAACATCATGTATTTTTGCTTCATGCACAACCAAGGAGACAGGTTGTAGATGACTAGCAAAACAGGCCACGAACTGTGTTGAGTACTTAAATTTCCGTAGGGATTCATTCCATCACTGGTAAGTGCAAGCCTGAGATTTCTTGGGTCTTTGCCAAATTTCGAATACAAACGATCAATCTTCTTCCACTACGAGGAATCTGCCAGATGTCGGAGCATTCCATCACAGTTTCTTCCATCTGCATGCCATGTAAGGTCTTTTGCGTCATCTTCATTAGCAAACAGACGCTTAAACCTTGAAATGATCGGAAGATACCACAACACCTTCGCTGGAGGGCCTTTCTTTGTGCTCTGATCACTGCTACAGTCGTCATCATCCTTCACTTTGTACCATGATACCCCACACGTGGGGCATTTATGCATTTGTTCAAATTCATTTCTATACAATATGCAGTCATTAGGACAGGCATGAATTTTCTTATACTCCATACCCATTGGACAAAGTATCTTCTTCGCCTGATAGTAACTGCTTGGCAACGTGTTTGCCTTTGGAAGCATGTCCTTAACTACCTCAACCAGTGAACTGAAGCTTTTGTCACTCCACCTATATCTGGCCTTGACATTAACCAGATTTAACACCGCTGACAACAGTGTCAATGACTCTTTGCACCCCGGATACAACAACTTCTTTGAATCACTTTCCAATGTATCATATGTAACACCCCGGACGTGTTATCATTAATAATATCATAAGCGCACTATCAACGTTAACTAAACGCGGTGCGGAAGCGATAGAATCATTTTTCTTGATTACATTATGCATGGAATAAAAACCACGTCACAAAACAACATAGGCAGAAAACACAGAAATCTAAACAGAGATATCAGAAGGAAACATAATCTCAAACATAAAACATAATCTGTACATGTATATACAACTCATAGTTCTACCACCTCTGTGGTTACACAACATAAATATGTACAGAACAACGGGTGTACACTCACACCCTATCCCTATCCCTATACAGGGTACAAGACAGAGATCAAAACAAAGAAACTCTTCTAATCTTCATCTGCAGCCCATGACTACTCCAGCATACTCAGCTCAGGCCTCCTGCCCTGTGGTTGCTCCTCTCCTCAAGAAGCACCTGAAAACCACAACCCACAACAGGGTAAGACAGACGTCTCAGTAAGCTCAAGGTTCTGGGAGATCCTCCCTTACCCTGGTTCACCCCCAAGAACAGACATAGAAACCAAAACATAACAAAGCCCAGGACATCATCCTGGCTGTCACACATTCCCCAGCTCTCTGGGTACTAACTGGATGCTATCAGCATCAGAGGTATTCCACCTCATCCTGGCTCTCAAGCCATCTCAGACTCGTCTCTCAGAGGTACATAACATAAGTGTCAACCACTGGACACTTCTCATACCAGAGAGGCACCGCCTCCTAAAATCATGCAAACATTGCCTGAGGACTCTCACTCAAGACTTACTCATGCAGATATGGCTCATCTAAGAGGCTCTAGGCTCTCATCCCCTCGGGAAGCCCTCTCTTAGAGATACAACATATCTGTCTGTTGCCTGGCCTCTCCAGGACTTTCATAACACATGCCTGGGCAAGAACATCCATATAGGGCAATCACCTCTAGGACTTTCACATCACATGCCTGAGAGAGATCATCTCACAACGGAGGCACTCAATCCCTCAGGACTTTCCTCTGCCTGTGAGAGACTATCCACTTCGGGAGCTCTCAATCCGACAGGACTTTCCACTGCCTGGGAGAGATCATCTCACAACGGAGGCACTCCATCCCCCAGGACTTCACATCAGCTGCCTGAGAGAGATCATCTCACACAGGAGGCACTCATCCCTCGGGATTTCCCAGTCACATGCCCGAGAGAGATCATCTCACGACGAAGGCACTCTATCCCTCGGGACTTCCAGCCCACTGCTTGAGAGAGATCATCCTACACCGGGGGCACTCTATCCCTCAGGACTTTCCAATCCAATGCCTGAGAGAGATCATCTCACAACGGAGGCACTCATCCCTCAGGACTTCCACATACACTGGCCTGGGAAAGAACCTCCTGTACAGGGCAATCACATCCAGGACTTTTCAACATCACTGCCTAAGGAGGAACATCCCTATAGGGCAATCCATCCTTAGGACTTTGGTGGAGAGCAGTGGCACCTCCCAAGGAATCTCAGCTATTCCAGGGAGTCCTCAAACTCTTCCTCTGGCTAGGGAACCTCAGCTAGCCCGATACTATTCCAGTATCCTATAGGTTCCAGCACTGACCATCTCTTGGTCTTTATTTCATCACAGAACACTCTCACAGGGTTCATCAATTCAGAGGCCCAAGGCCTTACACCTGAAGCCACAGGTGCTAGAACACCCTCACACTATCTCAGTGTCTATCCTAGGGTTCATCATTTCAGCCCAGCACACACTAGGCCATCATATATTCATATTTCTGGAACGGTCTGAGTATTACTCCAAGTACCGTTCATCTAGCCCCTCGGGCTTCAAACACATACCTTATCAAAACAGGCCATACTGGCCTTTCATTCCACAGCATGCACCATACATATATACATATCAATTGTGGCATGTAGTCATCACCCACTTGGGTGGCAAACAAGAGAAAGGGCTAATCCCCAGAATGATGAGCTTACCTGACAGTTGTGCCTCACAGCTCTAGCCTCGACTGATGGTCTGCTCCTCTGACACCTCGTGTCAAGCCCTATCAAGGCAACCAAAAGCATATCACAGACCATTCAAGCACATAAGCAAACATAAGCTCATCAGACAACCCTCAATTGTCTCAGAGAAAGGAACCTTAGTCCCTTCTATCAATCCAGGTTATCTACCTAAGGTTCCTCAGGCTCATCCTCTACAAGCCCTTCCATAGACCCTCAGTGATCTATCACAGATCAACCATGGCCTCAGAGTCCCCATAGACTCAGCCCAAGCCATAGACAATGAGCATCTCTGCTCTCATCACCCAAATACTCAGGGTTTCCATAGGGCTTGAGCGGTCTAACTCACAAACACCGTTCTCATGGCCACACAGGCATCACAAGCCCATCATTTTGGCTCTTGCATGTCTCAAATCAAGTGACTCAGTCCAAGTCACACATGCACAACCTAGAGCCAAAACCAACATTCACCAAATCACAAACTGAAAGTTAATCCTTCCTCCTCTCGTCATTCTAAACACCTCTCAATTGGACCCAGAGCTAATTCTAGCTCTATCACAGATGGGTCACTATTCACCCAAAACCCCAAATCTTAAAACAACCAAGAAATCTCGAGTCTCTTACCTCAATGGTGACACAGACGACCTCTGGAACACTCCTCCAAGCTTGGGTGTCCGTGGGTAGCCGCCGTTCCTCGCCAAACTCGAGTTCTCTCCTCTTCTCTTGAGAATGGAGATTTCTCAGAACATGGGGTTTTTTTGGTGAAATAGAGGAAGGATTCAAGCTCTCTCAAGGTTTCTAGGAGGTATGATGGGTTTAGGAAGTGTTTGGGGTCACAAGGCAAGGTTATGGGAGCTTGGGAAGCTCTCCCATGGCTGCTGGCGCTCAGAGGAAGAAGGAGGTTTTCTTCTTCTGAAAATCGCGACCCCCTTTCTATACTGGGCCTGTCCGAGGTCTGGCGCGATCCGTGCCAGATCTCGCGCTATCCGCGCCAACTGCACCGACCTTGTGGCGCCATAAGCGCCACAGCCGCGCGACCAGCGTGAACCTGCCAAACCTGTGGCGCGATCCGCGCCAACCCCGTGCCACACTCCAAACCCAGTTGGCGCCCCCAGCGCCAACTCTGGCGCTCAAAGCGTGGACCTCCAGAGAACCTAGCGCCACCAGAGCCAGCCCTGGCGCCATCAGCGCCACACCCTATACAGGGTTTTCTACCAAAAGGACCTGGCACTAACCGTGCAGCGCCTCACGCCACCCGCGCCAGATCTCAAGGTCATCACATCATACATAGGGGCATGTGCTTGTTGAAAAGACTCATGTCCCAGATCATGCATCATATCCTCTAATCGATCTCTGATGTCAACATCAAGTGATTCGATTTGCGAGACCCTCTGCATGTCTGTTAATTCACCATGCCATATACATGTCGTATAAGTCTTCTTAATCTCATCGCATAGAAGATGCTCTCGTATGCCGTCCAGTGTCTGGCATTTTCCATTCAAACAATTGATACAGGGACAAAAATATTTTCCATCCCTATCCGGTCAACTTCTTTCAGAGGCAAATTGCAAGAAATGTTCAACGCCTTCCTCATACTCAACCGTGATGCGACTTGCATTCATTCAACTTCAGTTCATCTAATTAATAACTCTGTGATACTCACAAAGTTATTCCATGCATGAAAACCTTACTTTTTTCATTCAAGATGTGACTCTATCCCATTCAGGAAGACATATTTTTATAGTATATTCATATGTATAGGTTGAGTCTCTTATCTTAAATTTGACGAAATTTTGGCAACATTTTGCTTTGATCTCCGAGTACACGACATGAAAGCAGTGGCATGAGTTCCACCACAATCAAGTATGCACCTGGAGAACAAAGTGAAATGAATTGTACCAAAATTTCATCAAATTTAAGAAAAGAATCACAACCTATACATATGAATATACTAAAAAAATACGAGTCTTCCCAAACTGTCCAAATGGACAATTCAAGAATCAATACAATGATTAATCCAAGTTGTCTAGATGAATCACTGTAATGAATCTCAAATGGGAAACTAAGGTTCACTCATAATGAACATTAATTGTATAGAAAAGGCAACATGCATACTTGACATAATGTTATATTTTAAAACCAGTCATAAGACAAATTGTACAACATAAATATGAGACATATTCATACCTGTGATGATGATTTGTGTGAAATGCCCAACAATGAAGGTCGTGACGATGATGCAAACGGGAAAAGGGTTCGCTCTCCAACAACCTACAATGTACATATAACATTAGACTATATACCTTATTTTTAACAAAACCTGGTTTGAATCAACACAAACAAAAGAGCACACACCATAGCCTATCAATGCCTATCTAGCTTCAAACTCATGTACCCTTTTACGTACTCATATATTCATTAACATTCTCATTATTAATAAGTCATAACCAATGACTATCACTTGCATTCTATATTTAATTGGTTTACATTTAAGTTTAACACAAGGCTTACCTTTGGTGAAGGAGCAGAGGCTGGCTGTGGTTTAGGTTCTACTGATGGTGGCAGTGTAACTGGGGTTGTAGCCTCACTTAGTTGTTCTTCCTGCCAAGAAATCATGGTGATGGAATGCAAGTGATTTAGAAAAAGTAAGGGTTAAAAGGGATGTGGAGAAAACAAGTTACAAAAGCACACATTACATAGAGAAGCTAAAAAAAATGAAATACTTTTGTAACTACCTAAGAGGATGGTCAATGACAATCTCCAACAATGAATCTGGTGATGACGATGCAAAGAGGCAAATGACAACTGCATACAACTGATACATGTGGTGTCAGATTACAAAAGTTCTTTCATACACATATGAACTCTTTCTAACTTCATAAGTCACAACCAAATTATATTCATATTGTATTTGAAATGTAATTGTCTAATTCCATGGCAAAGAACTATACTAACATGACAAGATTAAGCAAAATTTTCATGTGGACCAAGGCCTAATCGTTTTATTCGGATTGTCTTTGTGTTGGAGATAGTAAGGAATATGACAACAAGTGGACCAAGGCCTAAACCGAATATATGAACCAAGGAAGGGTTAGTAAGGAATTGGACATGTACGGTTTTGGGTTTGGGTTGGCCTAAACAATAGTATTATGTCCATAAATTTAAAGGCTTTGCTTCACACAATAGCTAGCTATCATTTCCATTGTCACCTTCACACACTACCACTCAGCCCACAGGCATGTTTATCCCTTATTCTTCTCAAAAACATTAAGAAACCCATGGGGCCATTCAAGACTAATGCTTTGCCTTGCACATGACTAAAGGGTTATACCGCTCTCTTTAATGGGGATGAAGCAAAGTCATTGTCACATTTTTTTTTGAAAAGATTTGCAAAAGGATATTGTAAAACACAATTTATGGTTCCTCTTACTTCTTGTCTTTACATTAATATGTTGGATCATGAGGATTAATAAGTCAAGAGTAAAACACGGGTGAATTGAGCACCGCGTCAAAACCAACACTTTTAAGGCATTAGGTATCCTTGCCACTGAGTTTGCCACTTATATGTAACTCAGTTGTCAATTCTCATATAATGCGGGACTTTTCTCTCCCATTTGACACCCTCATATCCAATACTATAAACTTTATTTTGTCATTAACTCAATTAGAATATGCATTGAGAGGAGTTAATATTAACTATACAACCATACATATATACTAGATAATCATTAATATTTTATTTAAATTTAGCTTATGTCATAGCCAGATATTCATTGGCTTATAAACCGAGCCAAGAAAGGGGTTTCCTTGTAGTTGGGAAAATAAGGATATGAACGGTAAAGAAGACACTATTTATGACAATTGACAACTATTACTTACATTACACGGTTGAACAGTCACCACCAAAATACTGAGATACCACCTTTCTCAATTGCAACTTCAAACAAGTAGGGAGAAAAATTCCAGAAAAGAATATCAGCAAAATACAAAATATATAAACTTTTACAGATTGCAACTGGTGAGGTGTACTACAAATATATGAGAAGAGTTCGGTTCATGGTTTCCCTGCAGGCCTTTGCACAAGCTTAGGCATTGGAGGGCAAATCACAGGAGGAGCATATGGAACCATGATGAGAAAATATGGCCTTGGAGTTGATAATGTCCTAGATGCTCAAATTGTTGATGCCAATGGAAGAATTCTTGATAGGGAAGCCATGGCGGAAGACCTACTTTGGGCTATAAGAGGAGGTAGAGGTGGAAGTTGTGGTATCCTTCTTTGCTGGAAGATAAAGCTTGTTCTTGTACCAAGAGCCTTGAGCAAGGTGCAACCAAGATTCTTCACAATAGCTAGCTATCATTTCCATTGTCACCATCACACACTACGACTCAGCCCACAAAAACAAAAGCAAATTACATCTACTTTTCACAAACGGTTGTTCTAAACAATTTAAAACCATAGCAAGTTCTCTCGTGAAATTTCAAAACGTTGTCTAAATGAAATCCAAAGGATAACCACAAGCAAATGAAATCCAAAGACAATATCTATTGTCTAAGCTCTTAATATCAAAACCTTGACTCATGTACCTAAAAATATCCTGACACATAAGTCCATAACAGAGAGAAAGCAATCACATAAGATTTTTCTAGTCTAATCTTTTAGTATATATAAGTGATTCTACTCACAGACACACTATTTTCACTATAACCAATTAATGTTACAATCACTGACTAACAGGATACACGAATTAGGCATTTTATCAAGTAGTTAGTGGCCAAGAACAGCGAAATCACAAAGCGGCTTTCATGAAACCCATACATTACCTTAAAATGCTAATGCAACATCAGAAACAAACATTTAGTTGGGAAATAGGTTCATTGGGTGCAAGAACACTACTAACCTGGGATGGACAGACGAGGCAAACACGCAGAAGTCGCGAGCTTTGAGTGCGACTGACAATGATGCAAGAATGCAAAGACCTTTGACTTCAACTGCGAGACTGACAAAATCGTGAGAGAACCACACTGGAAGCAACAAAATCGCGAGACTGAGAGTGAGAGATGAGGTTTCTGTGAAGGCGCATGAATGTGTTTTAATTTGGGGGACAGGACATACCTTTTATAATAAAACAACATCGGTTTTCTTAGAAAACTTAAAAATCGATGTTAACAGGAACATGTTAACATCGGTTTTTTTCAAAAAAGTTAAAACTGATGATAACAGGAACAGGTTAACATTGTTTTTTCTCAAAAAAGTTAAAAATCGATGTTAACAGTAACACGTTAACATCAGTTTTTCTTAAAAACTTGAAAATCGATGTTAACCATGTCTTGTTAATTACAAAATTGCCACCGTGTTTTCGTTAACATCGGTTTTGTAAAACAACCGATGTTAATGTAACGATGTTAAATGCAATATTTCTAGTAGTGTAAGGTGGATTTGAAGGACGTTTTTTATGATCTAAATAGAATATTTGTGCGCAGAATTAGTACAAATGAAGTTAAGGAGACTTTATAGAGGATGAAGAATAATAAAGCTTTACGACTTGATGACGTCTCTATTGAAGTGTGGAGATGTGGCAGTAAAATGGTTGACCAATCTTTTTAATAGGATTCTTCAAACAAATAAGATGTTGGATGCTTAGAGAAAAAGTATGCTTGTGCCTATTTACAAAAACAAGGGAGATATCCAAAATTGTTCAAACTATAGAGGCATCAAGCTCATGAGCCATACTATGAAGTTGTGGGAGAGAGTTATCGAACATCGCCTAAGGAGGGAGACCAAGGTTTCCATAAATCAATTTGGATTTATGTCAAAGACTTACATATGATGTTCATAGATCTTGAGAAAGCATATGATAGAGTCCCAAGAGAAGTCTTATGGTGGACTCTTGAGAAGAAAAAGGTAGCATTAAAGTATGTTAATGCAATCAAGAATATGTATGGGGCTATCACATGTGTGAAAGCTTGTAATGGAACATCAAGGTATTTTCCTATCACGGTAGGTGTTCATCAAGGTTCACTCTTAGTCCTTATCTCTTTGCCTTAGTGATGGATGAGCTATTGAAAGATATTCAAGAGGAAGTGTCGTGGTGTATGCTCTTTGTAGATGATATTGTCTTTATTGATGAGACCAAAGATGGTGTTAATAGGAAATTAGAATTGTGGAAAAACACTTTGGAGTCTAAAGGATTCACGATAAGCAAGAACAAGATGGAGTATATGAAGTGTGAGTTTTTTTCTCGGGTAAGAGATGGTGATCAAGACACAGTGCCTCTACTTGGGTAGGAGGTACCTAAAAAAGATGTTTTTAGATACTTGGATCAATGTTGCAAATAGGTGGTGAGATTGATGAGGATGTAAATCATAGAATTAGAGCAGGGTGGATAAAATGGCAGAGTGCATCGAGGTTTTTGAGTGACCGCAAAGTTTCCCTTAGGCTGAAAGGAATTATATAGAACAGTCGTAAGATCGGCAATGCTATATGGAGCGGAATGCTGACCAGCACATAGGCAACATGAGCATAAAATAAGGGTAGTAGAAATGAAGATGTTAAGGTGGATGTGTGGATATATGAAGATGGATAAGATAAGAAATGAGGATATTCGACGAAAGGTATCAGTGGTACCGGTATGTGAAAAGATGAAGGAGCATAGATTGAGGTGGTTTGGGCAAGTTATGAGACGACCACTGGATGCTCCCGTAAGAACAAGAGTTTGTTAACATACAAAGAGAAGTAGAGGTCGACCGAAACTTACTTGGGAAAAGGTAGTTAAACAAGACCTAATGGAGTGTGATATAGATTGGCGGACGGTATGTCTTAGGACGGAGTGGAGAAAAGTTATAAGCTTGGTAGAGGGTTAAACCCATTAGTAGTTCTATGTTCCAGTCATTCCCTTGTTTTAGTTCTTTTCCTCTTCTTTTCTTCCTTTCACCCCCTTTTCTCTTTTTTTGTCTTATTTTCACTTTTTTCTTCCCCTCTCCCTTTTTCTTTCTGTCTCATTTTCGATTTATCATTGGGTTCATCTACCATCGACCCATTAACTTGCGTTAAAGATGTTGTTGATGATGATGATGATGAATTGGGGTAATTAATGAGAATAAAACCTAAAATCTTATGTAAATCACTCAAACTCCTACAACTAGGCCGGTCGTAATAGGTTAGACCTTAGAGACAAAGTTTACTTATAGGTAGCTAACCTCAAAAACCAAATTGATTGATAAGTGTCACAATTAGAAAATTGATAGATAAAATTAATTTTGAGAACCAAATTGATGTTTCCTTTAACAAACTTAGCATTTTACATTTATGGTGTAATCAAATGATTCTTTATCGTGTTATTTATTAACTCAAGTAAACGTTTCATCAGATACTACCCCATTTGTCCTTCTATATTCAATAGGCATCAGAATTTTTATTGGCTTGCTGCTGATCACTGCGATTTATATATGCAAATGGAGAAAAAGACATTTTTCATTGTATCAAAGTATTGAAAATTATCTGCAACAAAATGACTGGATGCCTATTAGATACTCATACAAGGAAATCAAGAAGATGACCGAAGGTTTTAATGCCAAATTGGGTGAAGGAAGCTGTGACTCTATATTTTAAAGGGAAATTGTGCAGTGGTTCGTATGTTGCAATAAAAATATTAGATAAATCAAAAGGTAATGGACAAGATTTTATCAGTGAAGTTGCAACCATTGGAAGAATACATTATATGGATATAGTACAATTAATCAAATTTTGTGTTGAGGGATCAAAACGGGCTTTGTTTATGAATTCATGTCCAATCGATCTCTTGATAAATTTATTTTTTCCAAAGATGAAAACATATATTTAACCTGGGACAAAATTTATAATCTATCAATTGGAGTAGCTTGTGGGATTGCTTATCTCCACCATGAGAGTGAAATGCAAATTTTGCATTTTGATATCAAGCTGCACAATATTCTACTTGATGATAAATTCACTCTAAAGGTCTTTGACTTTGGATTGGCAAAGCTATATTATAGATAAATAATGTTGTCACAACGACAGCTGCAAGAGGGACATTTGGGTATATGGCTCCATAATTGTTTTATATAAATATTGGGGGAGTATCTCACAAGGCTAATGTTTATAGCTTTGGAATGCTTTTAATGGAGATGACAAGCAAGAGGTAAAACCTAAATCCCCAAGCAGAGCATTCAAGTCAACTTTACTTTCCCTTTGATTTTATGATCAACTTAGAAAAGAGAAATATATAGAGGTGGAAATGTGAGAGGAGAAAACCAAAATGGTAAAGAAAATTATCATACTTGCACTTTGGTGTATACTGTATACAATTACAACCAAATGATCACCCCTCAATGAACAAGGTAGTGGAAATACTTGAAGAAGGCATTGAAAACCTAGAAATACCTCCAAAGCCTTCTCTATATCCACATGAAGCAATGGAAGAAGATAAAAGAATCAACTCTAATGAAATAGGATCGAGTGACTCCATTAGTTCTTGTAGTCATTCCACAACAATGACAACTATTCCTCCAGAGAATATTATTCCTCCAGACAATATTATTTGACAACTGCCCCCAATTATTTGACAAATTATTGTAACTTTTTGGAATTGGTTAAAGGCAAGATCAATTGGGTTCTCTCACTTCTTTGCTTCCTTTTTTAGTAGCATTCTCAACCCAGCCTTTCCATCATGGCTCGGTGATCAAAGTTTGGACTTTCTCGTATCTCTTTTGGTTTTTCGTGTTGTAGGTTCTTGTTATTGTTGGTTCAGGCACGTGATGCAGTGCCCATGTTGGTGTTTTCTGTAATATCTGGAATTTTAACCATGTGTTTAAGCCTAGATTAAGCCGGATTAAGCATAAGATTAAGAATTATAAACATGCTTTGGAATCCTTTGAAGAAAGCTTAAGAAAATAGTTGAGAAAAGAAGAAGAAAACAGTTTCGAACATCTCACGCTATCAGCGTGGGATGCCACGCTAACAGCGTGGATCATTCGAATGGATGGCGCCAGTAGCGTGGGTATGGCGCTAGTAGCGCGAGATGTGTAAATCAGGCCTTTTGTTTCGACCATCTCACGCTATCAGCGTGGAGACGGCGCTAACAGCGTGGATTGGTCGAGCCAGTGGCGCTATTAGCGTGGATAATGGCGCTATTAGCATGGGACTTCGGGCAAGCCTATATTTAGGGCTCATTTGGACGAAAATGGGGGAAAGAAAAGGAAGAGGGAAGCCATTGATGAGCCTATGAGCTTTGTATCTTCTCCATTGTTCATCTAAACACCTCTGACCCAACTAAGAAAGTGATCAGAGCCCCGAGAGAAGTGAGAACCCCCGATTGATTCGTGAGAATAGTCGATAAACAGTGAGATTGATTTCTCTGAGAGAACCCCTGAGAGCTCGGAGTTTAAAGGCGAGGGAGGCCTTGATTGAGCGATCTATCCTAGGGAAAGTGATTCCCTGGTGCTTCTGAGCATCACAGAGGTAAGAAACTCGA
>PYAF01006119.1:837028-850021 GCA_007407185.1 Glycine tomentella
GCAGAGAAATCCCAAGGCAAGAGGCCTATGCAGGATTAGATGCTGCTGGACACCTTAGGATAGAGGATATGAGCATGTGCTCAGATATTTTGTGGTTTTGTACTTAGCCTTGTTTTGGTTTTGTTTTGATGTACCCTGAGGGGATATTTGTACAGTTTTGTATTGTACAGAGGAACCTTGATGTATATTCACCATATTAAAGTGTACAGTGTTATACAGATGACATTTGATGATGTCACTTTTAGTATTTGCTCCCAAACTGCTTAAACTCTGATTGATTATCTGCTTGATTGTGGTGTATGTATGGTAATGACCCTGATTAGAGAATTGGGGCGTTACATTTTCTTTTCTCCCTGTTGGAACCGATCTTGCACGAATGCTTTTGGGGAGGTGTTTTTTCGTATGTAGGTGGGGTGGTGGGGATTTCAGTGCTTGAACCATTGTTTCTCGCACGGATTCCACTTTGTTCTGTTTGATGCTTATATCTATGCACTTCTTGTGCTCCAGAGCATCTCTCTTACTAATAAAATTCTTTTGCCAGTAAAAAAAAAATGGTTGTGTACGTTGATTGTTATAGTGTTACTGATGGAAATGAACTTAGTATGTGGAAGAAGTGTTTAAAGGGTTAACTGATAAGGCCTTTTGTTTTTTATGCACTTAGTTTTTATCCCATTATGAACCGTACCCCTCCTTATAATGTTCTCTAATGTTGATTGGATTCTCGCTTCCACCCTTACGAGGATCTTAATCATGTAAATGGGATGTAGATAACTACTTAATTTACTAACCCTTATTAATTAGTTGATACTGCAATGAGACCTGCAATTTAGGTAATTACACTGTTGATTTAATTTGATGGAGAGGTGACTTCTAGTAAATTAGGGTGAATTTCTTTTGCCTAGTTTCTCAAATGAACTGTATCTTCGTGTTAATTAATTCAAAAAATTGTTTCAGTATCCTTCTTGGATGAAGAAATTCGTAACTAAGCAATTAGGATGTTGTTAACTCCTAAGTTTTTGTTTTTACGTGGGATATTTCTCAGGAGACACACTGAAAAATAGGCAATTTTTGCAATTTTGGACCATATACCATAATCGTAAAGTTGAATCCACGTTTCAAGTTCAATGGTTGACCACTTTATGCCCTTGACAGCCACGCACATATACTCCAACTTGGACTCTTAGACTTTGTTTGGGAGTTAGGAGGGGAAGGAAAGGAAAGAGATTCAAGGGGAAGGGAGGGGAAGGAAAGGGAGGAAAATGAGAGAAATTTCTTCCTCCTTGTTTGGGAGTTAAAAATATATCAAAAGAGGGAAATTGAAAATTAATAAGATACTGTTATAATTTTGCCTTTGAATTATGATTCAATGCTTTATATTTTGGTGTTTTATTAACACTGGTTATTAATATTGGTTGGGGTAGGATAGTAATTTCATTACTTTTCCTTCTAAAAACCCCCAAATAGGGGGGACAACAATTTATAAGCTTTAGAGGATTTTAGAAGAGTTTTAAAAATCCTCAAATTCTTTCCCTCAAAAATTAAAACTCTCAAACAAGGAGATCTCTTTACCTAAACTTTTCATTTCCCTTCCTTCCCCTCCAAAATCTCTCTCCCAATGGGAGAGGGATTTTAGAGGGGAAGAGAGGGAAGGGAGGGAAGGGAAAGGTTTAAGTAGAGAGATCTCCTTGTTTGGAAGTTTTAATTTTTGAGGGAAAGGATTTGAGGATTTTTAAAACTCTTCTGAAATCCTCCAAAGCCTAAAAATTGTTATTCCTCCTATTTGGGGGTTTTTAGAAGGAAAAGTAATAAAATTACTATTCTACCCCAGCCAGTGTTAATAAAATTATTATCTTATCCCAACCAGTGTTAATAAAACACCAAAATACAAAGCACTGAATCACAATTCAAGGGCAAAATTATAAAAGTATCCTATTATCTCTCCATTTCCCTCTCTTAATATATTTTTAACTCCCAAACAAGGAGGAATGAACTTCCCTCATCTTCCTCCCTTTCCTTCCCCTCCCTTCCCCTTGAATCTCTTTCCTTTCCTTCCTCTCCTAACTCCCAAACAAAGCCTTAGCATTTTCGGGTACAATGTTTGTTCTGTGTAATGGTCAACAATAGCATTTTCATTGGCACTTAAGCCAGATGTGTTGGTGTTACTATTAGCTTAGCTATGTAATAGTCGCTTCTCAATTTGCTTAACATGTATGAGTGGTTGGTGTATATTAGCAATTCTGTTGGAACTATTCTCTCTTCACATGTTAAAATGTACGTATTTCTAATGGTCTTCAAAAAGACAAAGGATGAAAGGAATCTGCTCTGCTTATTATGGATGTGACCTTTTGAAGAATTAGATGTGCATGGTCTTTCTAAAAGACAAAGTATGGAATGTAGTCAATGAAGTACTAGATACAAAAGGTGTATTATGTGAATTTTGTGAAAGATTAATGACTCATTTGGACCAACACTATGATGTCTATATGTAACTCTTGGCAAAAGTCTTCAATTAAAAACATTATAGAAAAATTTATAATTGATTGTCTTAGAACATCTTTAATGTTGGATCTTAGAGATAGATCTCCAGCTGAAGATCTAACCTTCCCAGATCCAGCAATAAAGAAGTCATCAAGATCTCCATGTTGGAGATCCAGTTATTCCACAAGATTTGTGAAGATCTGCACAAATTTTAAAAAAATAAAAATTTATTTATCAACAGCAGTAACAATAAAATGCGCACGAAGGCAACACATCCAGTGAAAAAAAAACATACCAAGGGGGAAAGGGGGTTGCGTGCGCGGAGGGGAAAGGGAAAGGGGGTCGCATGCGTGTGGAGGAAAGGAGAGGTGGGGGTCGCGTGCGGAGGCGAAGGGGAAGGGGTTTGTCGCGGTGGAGGGGGAAGGAGATGTAGGGGGTCGCACGCGGAGGGGAAGGGGAAGGGGTTGGCCGTGGCGGAGGGGGAGGAAGAAGGAAGAAGAAAATGAGCGTGAAGAAAGGAGAGAAGGAGGAGAAAAAAAGAGGTTCTAGAAGCTATGAAGAGAGGAGAGAAGGAGGAGGGGAAGAAAAATAAAAGAGAGAAAAACGGATGGATGTTGAGAGGAGAAAAAAATTGAAATGAAAATAAGTTAGCGTTATATTTAATTATATTTAATTTAATAAAATTTAAATATTTAAAAGTAGAGTCCATGTGGGACCCATTAAAAGTTATCTAAGATCTCAAAATGAGATATATCACTAAAGAAAAAAAAATGCAAGAGATCTTGAGAAATTTTCAATCCTATATGACACTATAGGGTCCACTAAAAAGTGATCTAATATCTCAATTTGAAATCTACTACTAAAAATACTCTTAGACCCTTAAATAATGATTGCACCCGCTTGAATAAATATGTAGTATATTTGTGTGTTCTGTCCAAGACTATAGAAACAACAAAATGTTGTTCCTTCAGACAAAAACACATCGGAAAGGGTTAGCTACAAGGGAGGATCCTAGACATAGCTATCGTGTTTACTTATTTACTTATTTTTCAATTGAAAGTTTGTGCAAAGTAATTTTTGTTAGCGAACTTGCATCTGCAACTTGCATGTTGAATCTCTTATAGACAAAAGTAAAGTGATAGCTCAGTCAAAATGTTCAGCCAAAAAATGGATTGGAGTGCCAGAATTGCAGAGAAGGGACTTTTTCTTTGTTAGATGCATCTATGTCAATTGCGAGAGAATGATATCCAAATCAGACCAACTTGCAAGCCTGTGTTTTAAAATTTCATGTTCAAATAAAAAAATCAAAAGCATCAAAACCAAATTAATAGTGGAAACATGTAATGTTAAATATGTATGATATATATTAAATAATATGTTCACATACAAACCCAATAGGTTATTGTATGGTGATATGGGCCCATATGAACTGGAGCCCAATAGCTTGCTATATTACTAGGGCTTTCCCTAAGCTAGATGTAACATTGTTGAGCATTCTAAATCTGATGTCTCTTGGTGTAATACTTCAAGCACCCAACACTAAACCCTTCTCTCTCAAACCTCCTTACCTCTAACAATCTTGAAGTATTAGCTTCATGTATCGAACTTGAGCGAGTAAGGCGTTGTTTCAAAGATCTCATTGAGAGGAACTCAAGGGTGTGATCACTTTCGTGTTTCGATGGAAGGATTGACTGGGATCTGAGATTGAAAACTTTGCAGCCGCAACTTTTGAGGCAAAATCCTCAAAATTTCACTCGATTTCACGAGTTGAAACCTTGTGGGTTTTGTTCTACTTGTCAAGACGATCGTTTTGAGTGGTCATCTGCATAAAACGGAGGTCAAACGAAGGAGCTATAACCGTTGGAAGTTTCTATAGTTTTTCGGCTACTGGTTTGTCTTCTCCAGCGAACTTTCTGGTAACTTTGTCTTCTCCAGCGAACTCTCTGGCGACCAACGACTTTCCAGTGAACTTTTTCGATGATTTTTCAGCAAGTCTCCGACAACCAAAAAACATTGTTCTGAAGATTTTTTGGCGTTTCGGATTCATTTTTGGGGTCAAATTTGACAAATTCCACCTCTACAGTGCTATTTTGAAAAGTTAGAAGGTTTGATATACTTTGGAGGATTTTAAGGTGCACTATTTCTAACTCTTTTACTTTGATTAAAATGGAAAAACATAACTCCCATGATATCATAAAGCCAAAATCCTTTGATGTCACTGAATTTCATGGTTGGAAATTTCATGTTCAGTTTGGCATGAAGGAACGTGATATATTCTATACTATATTATGTGATTTTGCATCTATTGTTCAAAATGTGGATAAATATCAATGGATGAAAGATGAAAATTTTTGTAGAGATTAGTTGTGAAACTCTTTAAATCCTCGTTTAGTTATGACTTATAGTGAGTATAAGACTGCAAAGGAGATATGAGATCACTTAAACAGTCAATTTCAAAAACAAGAGAGGCTTTCTAAGACTCTTCTAGCGGGGAAGTTCTTTGACTTTAAGTTCGATATGAACTCAAACATTACTTCTCAATTAATTGAACTTGAGAATATAAGGAATAAGCTAAAAGAGGACAATTCTGATTTGTCTGATAATCTCTTTGTTGGTCTTGTGTTGAGTAAGCTACCTGCTGAATGGAATTCTTTTAAGACTGACATGCACAGACTAAAAGACATATAGGGTTGGATGAATTAAAAATGTATATTCATATTGAAGATCAAAACATTTGTAGGAAGAGTTTGGAACATGTAGGACAACAAAAGTCAGTTGCCAACTTAGTTTCACATTCTTATAAATATCAGAAAAAGTCCAAGCCACCAAAAAGTGAATCCTCTTCACAGTTAGAGGCTAAAAAGACTGTCTTCAAGAAAAAGAAGAAGGGCAAGTGTCATAACTGTGGAAAGTGGGGTCACTGGGCAGCAGAGTGTAAGCTACCAGAGATATTAAAGAACAACACACCACAAAATGAGGCTAATATGCTAATTAGTGAACCTACGCCTCAAGCCTTCGTTGGAATGGTGAATAATGGAAAGGTCAATGTCTCTTCTAAGTGGTGGTTGGATAGTGGTGCTACATGTCATGCGACAAATGATGGGAATTTAATCACTAAGGTCATAGAAGTGAAAGACACCATGGAAAATTGTAATGGTGGTGAGGCAGAGATGACTCATGCTGGAACGACTAATTTGGTGCTTTCTTCAGGTAAGTTACTAACTTTGAAACATGTTAAAGTAGTACCTTTACTTAAAAAGAATTTAATACCTATGAGTTTACTTGTTAAAGCTGGTATATCCTTTTCAACTATGAATGGTAGAGTAACTTTATCTGTTAACTCATGCTACTTCAGTTGTGCATTTATGATCAATGGCATGTATAGATTGAGTTTAGATACTGATAGCATAAACCATGTTAGTTATACTTTGATTGATCCAAAATTATTACATAATAGACTTGGACATGTGAACTATAGGAAAATGCAACATTTATCAAAAACTCACAACATTCCATTAGATACTTCTATTCAATTTGACAAATGTGAAGTGTGTGCACAGACTAAGATCACTAGAAAACTTTTTAAGTCGGTTTCTAAAAGCACAACACTTCTTGAGCTTATACATTCTGATCTTTGTGACTTTAAAAACTATGTCACTAGAGGAGGTTGGAAGTACCTAATCACTTTCGTAGATGATTTCTCTAGATATTGTCATGTTTATTTGTTGAAATCGTAAGATGAGGCTTTTGAAAAGTTTAATTGCCAACGAAATGCTATTTGTTAACCAACACTCAATACAAACATTGTAACTAAAAAAGCAAGAGTCCAAGATGCAGTATGTGTGGCCCTCAAGTGCCAAAAGTGACCAACTTGAAATGTGGACTCACTTTAAGCTTAGTGCACTATGTTTGGTCAAAAACTATCCCCCCCAAAAATATCAAAACTTGGAGTTAACCGTTAACAATATTATAATGTGCTTACTTACAATTACAAAATATTCCATTCTACAAAGATAAAGTATATATTAAATAAACTAAATACAAAGAAACAATGTTCTATGTCTGCAAAAACTAAAGGTCATAAATTAATATTTACTTAGTGTTCACTTTAGAGAATGTCGTCACCTACGAAGAATCATCTCAAGTGTGGGTGTCTCAAGTGAATACCTCCCACAGGCTTGTGTTCTAAGGTGAACGTGAGGGGAGTGTTGTGGCCTCCTCTCTATTTATAGTGGCATCCTCTAACGATTGAGTGTGGTCCCCCCAGGTTGCCAAGTGGCTATTGCTCATTGGGGGAGGACATTCCTATGTGGATGACAATATCTTCCTTCCGTTTCCAATGTCTAGGTATGGTGTCCTCTTGTTGCCACATTCTCACATTGTAAGGCGGCTTTGCTTTTGACATAACAGGGTGTACTGGTCCTTGTCGAGGGTCATGGATTGTCTCGTGGCATTAGGTAAGTCATCCTTTTTGGTTGTGTTGTTTTGCATGGTTGTCTCTCGTCCACCCTAAATTTGTAAGTCGACCTCCCAAGGATGGAGGACAATCCATTATCCCTCAAGTGTTTAGCTTGTTAAGGCGTAAGCACTTAAGTTTGTGAATATTCTCATCTATCTGTGAAGATACAGTTGATCTCCTCTTTGGGGGGGAGAATGATCCACAATCCCTCAAGTGATTAACCTTTTAAGGTGTAAGCACTTAAGTACGTAAATACTCTCATATGTCCTTAAAGATACAATCGACCTCCCATTCGGGGTGGAGGATGGTCCATAATGGTCCCTCAAGTGTGTAGCCTTTTAAGTAGTAAGCATTTAAGTACATAAAATACTCTTGTTTTTCCTTGAAGATACGATTAGCCTCCCCTTGGGGGAGGGGGAGGAGGATCCGTAGTCCCTTAAGTGCTAAGGCTATTATGCCCAACACTTGCATCAAAGCCCAAAACTTGCAATACACCTACATCTAAGCCCGAAACATGCCTGACACGACACCAACATTCAAAGCCTAGAACCTTCTCGACACCATCATCAAAGCCGAAACTGCCTGGCACCTGCATTCAAAGTCCAAAACCTTCCCAGCACCTGCATTAATGGTCGAAACCTACCCAACACCCGCATAAAATCCCAAAACTTAGTAAGCATCAACAAACAATCTCTCTGGCACCTGCAATAAAGCCTGGAACTTGCTGAGCACTTGCATCAAAGCCCAAAACCTAGCAAGCATCAAAGCTCAAAACCAACTTGACACCAACATACAAATGTGTAATTGATTCGACGTAGATAATCGAGTTAGGAATTTGTCCAATAATTGCACAAGAAATCCTTTGCACTGACATTGCAGTGCATATTGGGCTCCCAAATAAAATTAATTAACTTCTTTATTCAATTCTTACCATAATAATCTAAAAAACCTTATTATTTAGAATATTTATAATAAATTAGTAAAGAGAGACAACTGTGAATACCAATTTTATCTGGGAGCAAGGGCGAATCCAGGTATACGACAGGGAGGGCCCCTTAAATTTTGATATAAAATTACAAATATACCCTCATTATTAAAAAATTTCGCAAATATAACCTTTGTGACTCTGTCTGCTATGCTCTGCTTCTTTCTCTCTCCCTGCTTCACGCGACCACGCCACCACCAGCACCACGCGTTCTGCTATTCTGTTTCTGAGCTCGGTTCTTCTGCTTCTCCGCTTCTGGGCTTCTGGTTCTGGACTCCGAGGCTGAAGGTGAAGGCTCTGGCTCCGAGGCCCGAGCTGCCGACTGCATGCATGCGTTGTTGAGCTTCCGTCTCCATGGCTCCACGCCTCCACTGTTCACCTCCAGGTTAAGTTTTGATTTTGTTTTTCAATCTGGCCATACATGATACACATACTATATATTTAATAGAAACACATAAACACAAAATCAAGCATAACCAAAACTAAACACAAAAAAGGGGAATTAATTAGGGTTTTGAAAGAGAGGAGTACCGTGAATTTGATCCCATTTCTGATTGTTCATCACTGGCTTCAGAATGCAAGTTTAAAATTTGTTATCTATAACTAGAGAGAAAATAGAGTAGACCTTACCGGGAATTTCGACGACAAGTCAATTGTGTTCTGCTTTGATTATGTCCAAAGCTTAATTTTGTCGTATTGAAATTGATCTCCCCTGCATTTGGTTGTATGAATTTATGTTAAATTATCTAAGTGGTTTCATAATCTTCCCATTTAATGTATGAACATGGAGGAATTCCTAGTTTGATTAATATGTTGGCTATTGCTAATGGTTTCAGAATCTTCCCATTCAAGCTACGATGCTCTAGTTAAGTAGTTATACTTGGTGGTTGATCCCCTGCTTATTTGCATTGAACCGGTCAGTTGTTGCTTTGGTAAAGCATTTCATGGAAAGTAAGAAGCTAGTTGCATCTATCAACCAGGGGCAAAGATCTTAGCTGCTGCCAATGTACTTAAGGTATAATTAGTACTGATTTACTTATAAAATCTCTTGTGTTCAAGTCAACCACATCAGAAATGAGTACATAATCATGTAGTTTAGAAAGGAAAAAGATGTTGATAGTTTGTGTAGTCACTTGTAGTTGTAATTAATTTGTTACTTTGTTTACAAGTGGATAAGGATTATTTTCAAGGATCTTGCTATGATGATCAACAGTTGCTAGCTAGATTCATTTAGTCGGTGCTGCTAAATTATAGATGCTAAAGTCAATGATGTTTAGAAATTAGATCATAGGAGACATTTTGTCAGTTTTATAAGCAACAATGAAAATTACATAGTTTAGGCAAATTGGATTTCTCTTTAATGGATTGGTGAAGAGAAGAAAAATTAACTGCTATGTAATTAAATAAATGTCTTGATTTGTTCAAGGGAAAGCAACTCTTTAACTAAGTGAGGGATGGGAATTTGGAGATTGAGTGATCATTTTAAAATTAAGTGGACTTTGGTGTCCAGTGTTAGAGTTAGCTGGTTAACCGATACATGTCTGCATAAGCTAACTGAAACTTGTAACAACCGTTGTAATTATATTTTTGGATATGTATTTGAACTTTTGAGTGTCTCCTTGATTTATTTTCTGATCCGCCACTGGCTGGGAGTATTTTAATTTTAAAAAATAATAAAAAGAAAAACAGAGTTAGAGAAGATGTGGCCGTTGTGGAGAAGACTAAGTCAATAGAAAATAATGCAGTTACAAAGAAATAGGACCCAACAATCACAAAAGCTTAACGTGAGAAAACTGAGAAAATAATGGGATACTGGATATAAGGGGGGAGGAAGAGAGAGGAAACAAGGAGAGAAGAAGCTCATTTTCTGTACTCTCAGGCGACGAGAAAATTCTAAAGGAAAACATACGGATCCCTCTACTTTTACTAGCCAAAGAAAAGTTTCACAGTATAAAGAGAGAATTCTGCCAGTCACATCTCTTTCTCTGCTGCACGTAAAGACTATTGGAGATGCAAGATTCAGTATGCACTTGTTTATTGTTTTGTAATTTTTAGTATAATGCCCTGTATTCATGGTTTTGTTTATCTTGTACTATACTAATTTATTTTTCTTATTTGTTTGGAATTATGCTGAATCTTGTTCAAAATGTGTGGCACGTTGCTTTTTTTTTTTTTTTTTTTTTTTTTTTTTTTTTTTTTTTTTTTTTTTTTTTTTTTTTTTTTTTTTTTTTTTTTTTTTTTTTTTTTTTTTTTTTTTTTTTTTTTTTTTTTTTTTTTTTTTTTTTTTTTTTTTTTTTATTTCCTCATGATTATGATATTTAAGGATTTGGCTTTTGGCTTTCAGCGTGTTTACAAAAACAATGAAAATAAAATGTGCATTATCTTACTTGTTCTTTTGTGTACGGTGGTATTCGGGTATTCGGGATGATCAAATATTAGAACACCCTGACACACATTTTTATGGGACAGTTCGATATTTAGCATGGCCAAATACTTGAACACCTTGACACGATTTTATATTAATGTTCAGATTTTTGGCATGACTTAATATTGAACACCTTTACCATATCCACAAACACTTAAAGAAAAACTAATATTGATTAATTAAGAAAATAATCATTAAGAAAAAATTCAACTCTCTAATGATAATTAGAGACATTATCTAAAAAAGGTAATCATGACAAAGGACCCATAAGTCCAAGCTTATCAAGGTATGTATAAATAACTACATATAAATAACTACATAAATATCGAGGTAAACACAATATTGATTCTTATTTATTATTTTCATTCATTGCTTTCAATTGAGACCTTATTTGAACATTACAGTGTCTTTTGTAAACACATGCTAAGTACTATTTGGAGAAGGAAGATCACCCATAGGACTTACTCAAGAAAGAAAGTTACATGTCTATCCCCATGCAAATAGACATTTAAAAATTGATATATCAATAAAAATATATATTTAATTTAAAACAATTTAATACTATATATTAATTATAATAAAAATAATAAAATACTAATTCCCTGTGCATTACATGGGTCTACATATACTAGTATTATAAATTTACGAATAGAAACATACACATTTAGAAATTCATTTTGGATTAAATTGAATTATATCATACACTAATCTCATTCACAATACGTGTTACTACTAATCTAAAAAAAAATTGCACACAATTTTAATTTGAATATTTTATATCTTTTTCACTGATTCATTCAGGATACTTGGATCATTCATCCTTTTTTCAAAAGCTAAAACTGTTATTAATTTATTGTGTGATTTTTTAATTAGAAGTCAAATTTATTTCTTTCTTTTTTAAAGAGAATTAGAAGTTAATTTTCAGTTCTTTCTTTGAGATAAAAGTAATATGCTTGACCAGTGTCCGTATCAATTATTTTTATTTTCTTTTAAACGTATTGATTTTGAATTGATCAATACAATATCAGTCCAACTTATGTTGTCATGAAATAAATAGTATGAGTTAATTTTTTATGCATTGTCAATATGGATAAATTATGTAAAACAAAAAAGTTTAAATAGGCCTAGATGTAAGATTTTTAATGTTTATTTGGTCATTTATCAGGCTTGCTATCAGTTTATTATTTAGATAAATATATGATAATTAAACATTCATAGTACATATAAACTTGAATAAAATTATAACGTAGGATAAGTTTGTAAGAATAAGATAAACGTTCAAACGCACTACTTTCAATTATTTAAAATTCTTTTACATAATTACTTCGAATTTATATTGATGAAAGAATGTTTCATATTTTGTTCTATCAAATATTTCTTTTTTCATTTGTTTTGTTTCCAATGAAATCTATCAAATATTAAAAAGTTATTATCTTGATCTTTTAATTTGTAGACGACGATAAGGACATTATTCTGCACAGTTATTGACTTTGCTTGGGGATGAAGCAAAAACAAGACGTTCCCGTATATTATTATTATTATCATTATTATTATTATTATTATTATTATTATTATTATTAACTCATTTACCTTATTTTACATTTAGCAATTTTTTTCATTCCTCCCCCGAAAAAGGTAAGAAACATAGTAACACATGCGTTAAGATCGTAGGTATATCATTTTGTAATTTTTAATTAGATAATATTTTCTTAAAATTTATCATTAAATTGAAAGTTCTTTTCGTATAGATTATACATATAAAATTTCATACTAATTGAAAATTATTTTCTATTATATTCGTATAAATTAAAATCGATATAATATAAATATTTTAAAATATATTAAAATATGGATCATTTGATCAGTTTTTTATTGTTGTTTAATTTTTAACAAAATTTGACACATAAAATCTAGATAATATGTAGATACAATTTTTATATATCAAGTTATTGAACAATGTAATAATACTAAAAATTATACTAGCATATAATTTTTTTACTCATATACTCTTCATAAATATGAAAGATTCCTTGAATCTTTTGCAGTAACAATACAACAATTATTATTATTATTATTATTATTATTATTATTATTATTATTAATTTTTTGATTTAATTATACAACTAGTTTCTTAATTATAATTAAAAATTTAATTTGATCTCTTAATTATTAAAAAGTTTAATTAGATCCTCCAATTGTTTAAACTACTACAATCATATCCTTTGTGTCAACTTTGATAGTTTAAAAAATGATCATTGTATTTTTTAGGCTAAATTATAATTTTGGTCCCTTATAATTTCAAATCTATGATTTTGGTCTTACTATTTGTAAATCAAGACATTTAGTTTTCCTATTTTTCAAAATAAACAATTTTGATCATTCCATTAATTGATCATTCAAAGTCAAACATTAATTTTGATATAATATATTGATACTGATGTGACGTTTATATAAACTATTGACATAATACTTATCTAACAAGAACTTAAATAAAGTGAAAATAAAATGGATTTTGACAAAAGTTAAACTCATGACTTTTTACATAAAGATAAGATAATAAACCACAATGATACTTATTTTGTTTAGTTAACTTTATAAAAACTATTTTGAATGTATCATTAATTAAGAGTTATGAATTTCTTTAAT
>PYAF01006119.1:850121-861124 GCA_007407185.1 Glycine tomentella
AACTATATATGCACTACGTCAATATCAATATAATATATTAAAGTTACTGTTTAACTTTGGAATGTCAATATACTAAAATTATTTATTCTAAAAAATAAGAAAATTATATGTCTTGATTTAAAAATAAGAGGAACAAAATTATAATATAGCCTATTTTTTAAATGATTGGAGAACTTGATTAAACTTTTAATAATTGACAGATTTAAATGTAGTATTTTTAAAGTGTTAAAGGAGCTAATTTAAATTTTTAATGATTAAAAGACTTAATTGAAATATTTTCAAATAATTAAAGAATTTGTTAAAAAATTTAATAATTAAAAAAGATAATTCAATTTTTAATTATAATTAAGAGATCAATTATACAATTAAATAATTTTTTAAAAAGTAATGGAAGGTTTTGTGTCTTGCTTGATCCCCAAGCCAAGCCAACAAGTGTGCAGAATAGTGTGCTCATCGTTGTTCTGGTCCCCAAATTATAAAGCCAAAATAACTTTTTCAGATAGTATTTATTTATTACGACGTTGACCTGTTCAGTCTTCACCGCTTTACATTATTTAAGGGCAACGTGTTTATTCGAAAACGAAACACATTTGATAGATCAAAACATGAAACATTAATTCATAATAATTGTATAAAGGAATTTTAAAATAATTAGGCTTTTTTTTACGTAGTTGGGGTAATTCAATTTTAAAATAATTTTACTATTAAAATAGATGTAATATTTAATGAAACGTGTTATATTTTGTATATAATAAGTATAAATATGTTATATTAATATTTAATTATCAGATTGAATATGTATTATAAAATCTGTTATTATATATTTAAACAGTAAATTGAAAGTTAATTAGCCTGATAAACGGCTAAATACATTTTAAAAACTTAAATCTTAGCCTATTTAATTCAATTATTTTAAAATCAGAATTTAATTTTTTTTAAATAAATCAAGCCAAAATTAGATTATAAACTCCTAACATTTTATTTTACATATCTTTATCCATATTGACTATACAACAAAAAATATTTTATATTATTTATTTCATGACAACAGCTAAGGACTAAATGAATATTGACTTCAAAATCATTGTTTTTTTTGGTAAAATATCATTAGGCTTAAAATGCAAATAAAAATAATTAATGATGACAGGAAAAACCGAGATTTCCTTGGTCGCCAAGCTTAAGACTTTTATCTCAATATCTGAAAATTGACTTTTTAATAAAACAATCATAGAGTCAAGTGAGTTTCGCGTTTTATTTTAGTACACACAAAAAGAACAAAATTTAAATTGTTGGGTAGTCCTAACAGCTTACAAAATAAATGATTTTTCTTGCTATTCAAGTTTTTTTTTAAAGTCATTAATAAATTTCCTCCAATTTTTAGGAAATTAAGACAATGATATTTATGAATATTTAATTCACTAATATATTTTTTATTTATAAAAAAACAAAGTCAGAGACAAAACTGGAACTAGAAACAGAACATGCTATAAAACAGAGATTCTCTTCTTTGAAAAATTCTCATCATCTCATGTTCTGTATTTCTTGGCCTTTGCTTTTTTTGCTGCCATGGAGTGTGAGAGAAAAACCATCACCACAAAATTTGTGAAATCATCCAAATTCTTCCCCAAAGTAGTTCGCATTTCAGTGACGGATCAAGATGCTACAGACTCGTCCAGTGATGAAGAAGCAGAGCGTGTCAAAGTGAAGAAGATAATGGTTAATGAAATTGTTTGTGTCAACAACAACAAAAAAATACACAACAATGACAACAGTGGTTGTTGCAATGCAAGTCTCAAACAACGACAACAACAACGACAACAAAGCCTTGTTTCATTAGGTGAGGTCGGCTACATGGACGGCAAACAAAGTCTCAAACAACACAAGTTTCGCGGCGTGCGGCAGCGGCGTTGGGGCCGGTGGGCGGCCGAGATTAGAGACCCTTTGAGGCGAACGCGAGTTTGGCTCGGCACCTTCGACACTGCTGAGGAGGCTGCCATGGTTTACGACAAAGCTGCTATTAAATTCAGAGGCGCTGAAGCTGTCACCAATTTCATCAAACCGCCATTGAAAAATGATGCCGTGTCTCTTGAAATATCTGAGAGTGTTGTTAGCGGAATGAGTTGTGCATGTGATTCACCCACTTCAGTTCTCGTGTTTCAGCCTTGGATGGAACCACCATTGTTGGAAGAAACCTTCAAAGAAGAAGTTTTTAGTGGGTTAACTGATGGTTATGATGATGGTTTCTTGTTTTCCAATGATGCACTTTGTGATCAACCTCTTCCTACGACGTTTTCTAACGCTGATTGCGTTATTCCATTGAAAGAAGATTTTGAGTCATGTAAATGGTTTGTGTATAATTATTTCAGTGATGATACTTCATTGCAATGATGAGAAGTGAATTTCTAACAAACTGGGTTGGAAGAGCTAGAGTGAGAATTTTGGTGTCTGAGTAAGTGATATTATTATGATGACTTTAGTTTCTGTGGAAAAATCTTTGTAGTTAGTTTATGAAAGAAGATGTCTCTTTATCTTTGTTTTATGAAGAAATTTGTAAATGAGCAGACTACAGTGTTCTTAACTGTCATCTCCCAAGTTTTGATTTTTATTTTTGTTGTGAGATATTTTTCTTGAGGCATGGTGATACATTTTGCAAGGTTTTGCACCAACCATATTGCACTAAACTTTTAAACTGAATCCTCGTGTCAACTTCAATGGTTTGCCCCCTTAGGCACTTCATGGCCACGCATACTGCATCTTGGACTCTTGGCTTTTTTGTGTGTTGGATTGGATGATGGTCAACAAATAGCATTTTATTTTGGCTATTAAAAAAGTCCAATGTTGTGTGTTATTATTGTTAGCTTAGTTATGCTAATGTCACTTTCTAAAGTACCTTGCCATATTTGAAGGACCACACAGAAGCCTCAATTAGAGGCATGCATTGTCAATTTGATTTTGGTAATTTCGAACATCGCATCTTGAAACAGAGGCATGTTAGTATGTATGTATGATTCACATGGGTCGAAATCCTTAAAAGTGTAATGACTAACTTAGTTAAAAGCTTCATAAAATTATAAAACTTGTGTAGTTTAAATCTTTGTAGTAAACATTTAGAAACTTAATTGGTTTGAAGACGAAATTTTGATTTTCTTTTACTAAAGTTTGTATTCAAGCTCTTGAAATTTCCTCACATGAACAAAGTATTGGGGTTTCACCCAATAGACAATACTGGGAAACGTTCTAATTCTGTGGCTATACTGAAAAGGTGTTTACAAAAAAGACCAATTACATGCTTCTATCATAAATTTGGCTTTGATATTTTTGATTTTTTTTTAGAACACATACACAGGCATGCAAGTTGGTCTGATTTGGATATCATTCCTTCCCAGTTCACATATATGACAGACATATATATACATGCATCTGACAAAGAAAAAGTTCCCTCTCTGCAATTCTTGCACACCAATCCTTTTTTTTGCAGAACGTTGACCAAGCTTTGAAACACCACTCTCCCATTGTCCATAACAAGCAAGTTGTTGCAGTTTCATGAAGAAAGCAACATTGCACAATCTTTCAATTTAAAAACAAATAAAGACAATAGCTACCTCTAGACTTAGCTCACCCTTTCCAATGTGTTTTTGTCTGAAGAAATTAAGATTTTGTGGTTTCTAGAGTCTTGGACAGAACGCACGGATATGTATTCAAGCAGGTGCAGTAACTATTTAAGGGTCAAGGCACAATTAGTATAATTCTCTCTCTAATGTTTTTCAAATTAAGGACTTTTGCCAAAGGTCATATATAGAGAATCATAGTGTTGATACAAATGATTCATTTATATTTCACAAAATTGCTTTGACATTAATTATTGTTTTAAGGATATTGGTTAAAGAATTTAAAATAAAAATATTTTTATTGAAAAAGAAAATTATATTATCCATGAATTTTTAATTTTTTTATAATTTACACAATAAATAATTTTTTTAATTCCTTAACACTGGTTAACAAGAACCAATTTCTTTGGGCAGGTTGGTATGATTTTCATTCACATAATAATACACCTTTTGTATCTAGTACTTCAATGACTACATTCCATACTTTGTCTTTTGTAAAGACGTACATGCACATGGAATTCTTCAAAAGATAACACGCATAATAGCAAAGCTGATACCTTTATCTTTTTGAAGATCACTCGAAATACGTACATTCTACCATGCGTAGAAGGCTTAGGTCCAAAAGAATTCCTAACGCACACAAACCACTCAAATACGTTAAGAACCTTTTCAATAATAACTCAGAAATTTTAACTCTCGGGTAGAATTTTAAGATATCTCAAGTTTTGATCTTTTTTGGACACGTTACGAGCCTATCTTTTGATTCAAGATTATTTAGTCACACTTTAAATTATTGTATTTTCACATACTTAAAGCTAACAGTAACAGCAAAACATTTGACTTATTTAACTGCCAATGAAAATGCTATTTGTACCATTGCACACTACAAACATTGTACCCGAAAAAGCTAAAAGTCCAACATGCAGTGTATATGTGTGGCTGTGAAGTGCATGAACTTGAAACGTGGACTCAACTTTAAGCTTAGTACTTGGTTGGTCCAAAATTGCATAACGTATATCAATGCCTAGTGAAAAATATCCCACAAAAATATCAAAATATGGGAGTTAAAAAGGGCAAAAAAATTAATATATTATTTTTTAATAAAAAATTATTAATTTGAGGTTGTTTTGAAATTATTTATCAATATACGACTGTCAAACATGTCCAAATTGGGTGTGACTAAACACGCCTAATTTTGGCGTGACACAGGGGGGTGTCACACCTAATTTGGGCATGTTCAGCTGGCCCACTTTATTTAAACCTCCTCTTCAAGCCCATATCTTCACACCTTCTCTTCTAAATCTCCTATTATTCTATTATTTATTGAAAAATTAAAAGTTTTTGTTTTTGTTGATATATTTTGTAATGAGTTCAAGCGGTGAGTGTGCTTATGTTGTGTTATTTTTTAATGGAAGGAAAGTTGAAGGGCGACGGGGTGTTGTTTTTGAAGGGGAGAAAAGACAAACACGTATCAAGCGAAACTCAACACTGGGTGAATTGCATGAGAAGATACGATAAAAATTAGCTCTAAAAGACAACCAATGTATCACTTTGCTGACGACAAGATTATGGCAACATGAACAATACATGGGGTTTCAAATATTGGATGATGAAGACAGAGAAATGGTAATGGAAGAATTTTTTAACCAGTCAAGTAAAGTTTTTTTAGAGTTGTGAGTGTATTATACCAGAGCGATATAATAACCTTGTTTTCAAAAAAAAATAAAAAAATAAAAAAAATATTAAATTAGTGATAGAATTAGTGACGATCTTAGCGACTGAAATGGTCCTGGCGCGGTTAGTGTGAGATTAGCGCGAGTAGCGCCACAGGTTCTGCCAGTTGGCGCGATTAGCGCCAGAGCGGCGCGGTTAGTGCCACAGGTTCTGGAAGTTGGTGCGATTAGCGCCAGAACGGCGCGGTTAGCGCCACAGATGCTGGAAGTTGGCGCGATTAGCACCAGAGTGGCGCGGTTAGCGCCAGAAGTGCTCCAGAAAGCCTGATTTTCACTAGAGCTTGGCGCGGATGGCGTCATAGTGGCGCGTTTAGCGCCAGAACGCGACCTGGACAAGGTCATTTTACGCGTTTTTGGGGCCAAAACAACCATCTTCTTCCTCCCTACTCCATTTCCACCATTAAAGAGCTTGGAAAGCTTTATATCTTCACCAAACTTCATCAAAACAGTTCCCTTCAAACATGAAACTTGTTGGGAATCCCCCTATGAGCTAGAATCCTTCATCACATTTCCCTAAAAACCATTAAACGAAGAGATCGAAATCTCTAAGGAGCTTCCCAAAACTCGAGCTCGGCGAGGAAATGAGGCGATTCACGGACACCCAAGCTTGGGGAAGTGGTCCACTAGCCTTCCTTATCGTCTTTGAGGTAAGAAACTTGAGTTTTACCTTTTGATTTGTGGATTTGTCTTTGGGATGAATAGTGATCCATTTGAGCTAAAGCTGGAATTAGGCTTGGGTCCTTTAGAAAAGTATGTTTAGAATGTTGTTGTGATGAAGGATTAGCTTTCAAATGTTAGTTTCATGGACTTTGGTTTTTAGCTTTAAGAAATGCATGTGTAACTAGTATGTTGGTTTATTGGTGATTGTGGAACATGCATGAGCCTTGTTGCTGGAGCTATATGTGCTCTGGGAAGCTATATAAACGGTGTTTTTGTGTTGAAGAAGCTGTGTAGCCATATTGTTCATTGTTGAACTTTGGGCTTGTATAGCTTTGGATTGGTTAATTCTATAACCTTAAGATAGAGGACTTAGAGGTTTATATGGAAAGGAATGACACTTCCTTTCATTGTAACGGTTGAGAACCGTTGTTATGTGCCTTGTATGGTTGAATTGATGATTGATTGAACTTGTATGCCTTGTATAAGGCGTGACATCGCGGGTGTTAGTAGCGTAGACCACTATTCTGGGGTTGAACTGCAGAGCACGGCTTTGCCAGGTAAGTTCTTGGTTTCTTGGGGATGTTTCCCACTACTGTGTTCCACCATACTCCGAGGGAGTGATGGTTGTATTCATGATGCATGTGTATTGAATGGTTGTTGCATTCCTCATGATGATATGTATGCATGATTCTATGCTTGGTATGTATGGTTACCTGTTGATTAGATCTTCTGGCTAGTTAGATAGATATGGACCTCCCTAGGAGAAGAGCGCACCTCCTAGTTTGGTTTGCTCACGTAAAGGGTGATGATGATCCCTTAAGACCAAGAGATAGGTGGTCCCATCGCGGTTGAAGCTTATTCTCGGAGGTGCCATATACGTGCGTCCATGCGTAAGGGGTAGCTCCCGATGGGATGGCAAAGGTGTGAGTTCCGGTCTCACATTGAGGACTGAGAGTCCTGATGCTGATGATGATGCATCCTTGGCGGCGTAGTTCCGCAGATATACATTAGAGCTAGATGATTGGCTATGTATTTGTTGTGAGGGCCAAGTGGCCAATTATTTGTGATGCCTTTGATGACGTGTGTCATGGAAGTGAGCCAAGGAGAAGGAGAAGCCTCTAAGAGCCCGAAGCTTACTAAGATGTGTATCTCATCCCGTGTGGGGATTATGTTTTACAGGTGAATCATCTGGCAAAGATGACGGTTCCCAGGGCAGAAGGCCCCAGTAGGGACAGCTGTTGCAGCATTTTGCGAGCTGGGAGGCTCATTTTGTTTATGTTGACATACCTTGTACCCCTATAGAGGGAAGATATATGCGTGTGTGCATATATGGTGGTTATGTTATGTTTTGTACATGGACTGTATATTTTGTATGCCCTCGTGTGAGGAAGTGATCTTGGAGATTAGAGCACTTGGTGCTTATTCTTTTGTATAGACACTGTGAGTGTCAGTTGATGTATATACATACCTTTGTTTTCCTCCTGATATATCTGTATAGATATTGTTGATGTATCTGCTGTTAATTATCTTGCTTTGGATCAATGTGGTTGGCTGGTTTTATTAAGTATTTGATGAGTACCATACACAATGAATCAAGAAATATGGTTTTGAAATCTCTTCCGCGGGTTTTAGTTAAAGTAATTATGCGCTTATCCGATTAAGTAATATGTTAATACACCGGATGCGTACGGGGTGTTACAAGCGAGGATGTTGTTTTACCCATAAGGTCAGTTGCTTTAAATTCTGCACATAATACATTATCATATACTGCTCCAGTTGTAAACGTATCTGAGGAAGATGAACATGACCCAACTTGAGTTATGGATGAGGATGAAGAGGATGACGATGATGAAAATATTGCAATGGAAGATCGTCTTCTTAAGGAGGATGCTAGTACATAGGATACTGGCGAAGATTGTGGTGTGCATGCGACTAAATTCCAAGAAGATAATGATGTTGGGTCATCTCAAATCCGTCATCATCCTGACATTGGATCTACTCAACTAGAGCAACCTATTGAAGGTATGTTAGGGAGGAAATCAATGAAAATGTAGTCATATATGTGTTGCTCATAATGAGGGTTGCCCCTGGAGGGTTAGGGTAATTAAACCAATGTACGATGAGAAGTGGTTTGTTTCAAAATGGGGTGGAAAACATAATTGCCTGAATGACCCTATTACTTAGGGTCATAGACAGCTTAATACTGATGTTATTGCTTCACTTGTAGTAGGTATGTTTTTGTTGAATTTGCTCTATATGTCTTTAATAATGGTTTTTTTAAGATATGTTCTTAATGTGAATGTTACAATTTCATTGTTAGGAATGATTAAGGGGGAACCGTCTGTGTCAATTGCATTGGTTTAGGAGAGGATCACCCATTCGTATGGATGTAAAGTTTCATATCGAAAGGCCTGGTATGCGAAGTAGAAAGCAATGACAATTGTAACGACTCGTATGTATCTGGTTCATTAACATTGATTTATGGTCATTAAGCACAGCAATTATCACAGATAATTAAAATGGAAGCAGTAATCAAAATGACATCATCAAACGTCATTAACAACATCAGTTGTATATCATATATGGTGAATTCTCATATATATAAAGTATATGTCTCAAAACTGTACATATCCCTCATCAGTTACAAAACATAGGCATAAAACAAAAATAGAGCCAACATGCTCTTCAATCTATGCCTAAGGTTCTCCTAGAATCTATCCCTACTCGGGCCTCTTGCCCTAGGACCTATCAGTCGCTCCGTGAAGATCACCTGCAAAACATAATCCCCAACAGGGGTGAAATAACAATCTCAGTAAACTCAGGGTCCTTGGAGGTCTTTCCTCCCCCTGGTTCACTTCCATGCACATAATATCAAAATTGGCATTACAAACTAGCCATCACGGCTATTAAGTCATATTACCACATGTACATAGCATATACACATATAAATCAATGCCTGAAGAGGCTTCATCCATTTATATGGGCACATTTCACATCAGGACTTACTATTCATGCCTGAAGAGGCTTCATCCATTTATATGGGCACATCTCACATCGGGACTTTCTTTCTTTGCCTGAGAAGGCTTCATCCAGCTATGTGGGCACATCTCACATCAGGACTTATATATATAGTCTATTAAGTTTAGTTCTACTGGCCTGAGAAATCTCATCAATCAACACACATAGTCTCAGTCCATGTATATCAAATACATGTTTTCAATCAAAATAGTAACACACAATTTCAATATACATGCATCAATCCATATAATAACCAACACTCCTTCTGAAGTGTGGTGGAACACAAACAGGGGAAACACTCCCAAGAACAAAGAGCTTACCTGCTCTCAGCGCTACACCGGCTCTCCCGGCTTCATGGTCGCAACCACCAGCAATGTCACTATCAGACCCTACACAAGGCATACAAACAATCAATCAGTAACGGTCCTCAACCATTAGAATGAAAGGAAATGCTATTCCTTTCCATTAAAACCTCTCTGTTCTCTATCTTAGGGTTTTCAGAGCTAACCACCTTATAGGTGTTTCACAGACCCTCAACAGGATCTATCTTGGTCCAACCAAGATCTTAGAGTCCTTCTAGACTTTGCATAAGCTTAATTCAAAGCATCTTGTTGCTTAACCATTCTATATTTCAAGGATAAACAAGTTGTTCAAAACTATCAATCCAACATGTTTTCACCGTTTATATAACCTCTGAACAACTTTTGTAACAAGGCCTAAGCTCATATCTATCATAATACCTTCCATTTCATCAATATTCTTCCTACTCATACATATTTCAGAGTCAAAACCAAACTTCATCAGAAGTCATGATTCAAAGCTTAGTATTCATCAGAACAACCACCTGAGTATACTTCTCTAAAGAATTCAAGCCTAATTCCAGCCCTAACACACTTGGGTTACTATTCACCCCAAGAACCATTTCACAAATCAATTGGTAAAACTTGAGTTTCTTACCTCTAAATTGTCGAGGAAGGTTGGAGGATGGCTTCTCTAAGCTCTGGTGTCCTTGAATCGTCTTCTTTCTCCTCCAAAACTCAGTTTTACAAAGTCCCCTAGAGAACGGGATTTCTCCGATTGATGGTTCTCTCGAAGAATTGAAGCTGGAATCTAGCTCGTAGAGGGGTTCTAATCAATTTTCTAGTTGGGTGGGAAGTGTTTAGATGAAGTATGGAGAAGATATGAAGCTCTCCTAGGTCATCAATGGCAGAAAGCAGTTGAAGGTGGGTGAGAACGAAGGTTTTCTCTCCCAAATAGTTCAATTGACCCTTTTATAGGGTCCTGCCCGCGTTTCCACGCTATTAGCGCCGCACCCCCACGCTAATCGTGCCACTAATTCGAAAGAAAGGGCTTCCTGGAGCATTTTGGCTCTAATCGCGTCATATCTGGCGCTAATCGCGCCAGATATTCGAATCAGGGGGTCTCCAAGGCCATTCTGGCGCTAACCGCACCATAACTGGCGCTAATAGCGCCACATGGTCGAGTCCTAGCGCTAACAGCGCCACTCCTGGCGCTAATCATGCCAAATATTTGAAAGAAAAGCCCTCTGGTGCAATTTCACGCTAACGGCGCCACTTCCCACGCTACTGGCGCCACTCCCACGCTAATGACACCACTCCCACGCTGTTAGCATGAGACTTTTTTTTTTTTTTTTGAAACCTAGGTTATTATAACAATGATTTATGGGAATTGGGAAGAATTTTATGCATTTTTGCCCAGGTGGTGTCACTATATGTTTCGTTTTTCACCAGGTTCTTTTTATGATATTCTGATCGCGGTCATACACAACCAAATTTAATTTGATTTTAAAATGTAGTACTAGGAAAGTGACTCCTAGGTCGTCTCTCAAGGATCAATTGTCAATGTTTAAGGGATTGAAAACGTGTTGGGGGGGTTTTTGAAAGAATTTTGGCGAATATATAAAATAAAACAGAATTAGTAATTAAACGCAGTGATTAAAAACAAGTCAGACCCTTAGAACAGA
>PYAF01006119.1:870012-880370 GCA_007407185.1 Glycine tomentella
ATGTCAGGTCTAGTGCAACTCATAGCATACATGAGACTACCTATCAGTTTTGAGTACTTTAACTGATCCACACTGGTCCCTTCATTAGGACTCAGTCTTTTGTTATAATCATATGGTGTCTCACTCGGTTTACACTCACTGTATCCCCAGGTAGAAAGTAGCTGCTCAATATAATGAGTTTGGCTAAGGGAGATAACTTACCTTTCAAAGCTTACTTTCATACCAAGAATGGTATTAGCTATACCAAGATCTTTCATGTCAAATTCTCTAGCTAAAGTGGTTTTCACATCACTCACTATAGAATGATTGGAGCTAAGAATTAACATGTCATCAACATACAAGCATATGATGACTATCTTATTTGACATGAAACAATAGTATAAGCATTTATCTGAATAATTGGATTGAAAACCATAGCTCTTTACCACCTTGTCAAACTTAAGATGCCACATCTTAGGTGCTTGTTTAAGACCATACAAAGATTTGTTCAATTTACAAACTTTTTTCTCAAGGTTTTTCATGACATACCCTTCAGGTTGTTCCATGTAGATTTCTTCATTTATCCATTTAAGAAGATGTCTTTACATCCATTTGATGCACTACAAAGTGTTCAATAGATGCCAAAGCAAAAAAGAGTTCTTATAGCTGACAGATGACATACAAGTGAATAAACATCAAAAAATTCTATTCCACTCTAAACGTGCTTTATATCTAGCTATTGATCCGTCACTATTCAGTTTCTTCTTTAATACCCACTTACAGCCTATAGCCTTAGCCCCTTTTGGCAAATTGACTAGCTGCTAAGTGCGATTCTGTAGCAAAGAACTCATTTCATCATCTATGGCTTCTGCCCACAGTAAGGATTACCTAGATCTCATTGCTTCTTGATAGGATAATGGATCACCCTCTATATGGTAAGTGAGAAAGTCCTCACCAAAACTTTTAGAAATTTTATCTCTTGTAGATTTTCTAACTGGGATTGGTTCAATAGCTAGTTGTGTGAGATTCGTGTCAGAAGGACAAGCTATAGATTCTACAGGAGTTTTTGAAATCATATCTATAGATCCAAAAACCTTCAAGTCAAGATTGCTAACAAACTTGTTTGCAGCACTATCTTTTGCACTACCTAGATATACATAAGTAGTGGTTCTGGGTCCCACCTTAGGCCTTTTAGGATCTTGTATCCTTACATAGGCAACACAACCCCAAGTTTTAAGGGTATCATATCTACAAGGACGTTTGTGTCATATCTCATAAGGTATCTTAGACAATTTAGAGTGCGGCAACCTGTTTAAGATGTGATTAGCAGTTAAAACAACTGCTCCCCAATAGGAGGAAGGCATGCCAGCTGTAAGTAACATAGAATTTAACATTTCAATTAAAGTTCTATTTTTATGCTCTGCCACACCATTTGATTGGGGTGAGTAAGGATCAGTGGTTTCAAGTATTATGCCTTCCAAAGAACAAAATTCCTTAAACCCAGTCATTGTATATTCTCCTCCATTATCACTCCTAAACCTCTTAATTTTCAAATTAAGTTGATTTTCAACTGTAGATTTAAAAATCTTAAACTTTTCAAAAGCCTCAGCTTTCGATTTCAACAAATAAACATGATAGTATCTAGAGAAATCATCTATGAAAGTGATTAGGTACTTCTGACACCCTCTGGTGACATAGTTTTTAAAGTCACAAAGATCAGAATGTATAAGCTCAAGAAGTGTTGTGCTTTTAGAAACCGACTTAAAAGGTTTTCTAGTGATTTTAGTCTGTGCACACACTTCACATTTGTCAAATCGAATAGAAGTATCTAATGGATTGTTGTGAGTTTTAGATAAATGTTGCATTTTCCTAAGTTCACATGTCCAAGTCTATTATGTAATAATTTTGGATCAATCAAAGTAGAAATAACATGGTTTATGATATCATTGTCTAAACTCAATCTATACAAGCCATTGATCATAAACGCACAACCGAAGTAGCATGAGTTAACAAATAAAGTTACTCTACCATTCATAGTTGAAAAAGACATACCAGCTTTATCAAGTAAACTCATAGATATTAAATTATTTTTAAGTAAAGGTACTACTTTAACATGTTTCAAAGTTAGTAACTTACCTGAAGAAAGCAACAAATTAGTAGTTCCAGCATGAGTCACCTCTGCCTCACCACCATTACAATTTTCCACGGTGTCTTTCACTTCTGTGACCTCAGTGAGCAAATTCCCATCATTTGTCGCATGGCATGTAGCACCACTATCTAACCACCACTCAGAAGAGACACTAACCTTTTTGTTGTTCATCATTCCAATGAAGGCTTGAGGCTCAGGTTCACTAATTAGCATATTAGCCTCATTTTGTGGTGTGTTGTTCTTTAACATCTTTGGTAGCTTACCCTCTGCTACCCAGTGATCCCACTTTCTACAGTTATGGCACTTGCCCTTCTTCTTCTTCTTGAAGACAATCTTTTTGGCCTCTAACTGTGAAGAGGATTCACCTTTTGGTGGCTTGGACTTTTTCTGATATTTATAGGAATGTGAAACTAAGTTGGCAACTGACTTTTGTTGTCCTACTTGTTCCAAACTCTTCTTACAAATGTTTTGATCTTCAATATGAATGTACCTTTTTAATTCATCCAGCCCCATTTGTTCTTTTAGTCTGTGCATGTCAGTCTTAAAAGAATTTCATTCAATAGGTAGCTTACTCAACACAAGACCAATAAAGAGATTATCAGACAAATCAGACTTGTCCCCTTTTAGCTTGTTCCTCATATTCTCAAAGTCAAAGAACTTCTCTGCTAGAAGAGTCTTAGAAAGCCTCTCTTGTTTTTGAAATTGACTGTTTAAGTGATCCCATATCTCCTTTGCAGTCTTATACTCACTATAAGTCATAGCTAAACAAGGATTTAAAGAGTTTAACAAGTAATCTCTACAAAAATCTTCATCTTTAATCCATTGATATTCATCCACATTTTCAACAGTAGATGCAAAATCACTTAATACAATATAGAATATATCACGTTCCTTCATGCCAAACTAAACATGAAATTCCCAACCATGAAACTCAGTGACATCAAAGGATTTCCACTTTATGATATCATGGGAGTTAATGTTTGCCATTGTAATCAAAGTAAAAGAGTTAGAAATAGTGCACCTTAAAATCTTTCAAAGTATATCAAACCTTCTAACTTTTCAAAACAGCACTGTAGAGGTGTGATAGAGTGCTTTTAGTTGAATATTTTTCTATCCTTCTTAGCTTATTTGACCTTTCTTGGACATTTATTTTCCTATTCTAATTCAGTTTTTGGCCTAGGCAAATAAGTGGGCTTAATTGCTAATTGTTGCGTATTTTCGGATTTTCGCTCACTTGACGTATCTGACTTGTGCAGGGCCTATGGGGTGCTACTGATCTCCAAATGAATCGTTCTAGGAGTCCCTGGAAATATAACGAAAAGATCTACAAGTTTGTTAGAAACAGCCTGAGGCCAATTCTGTCATTTAGAGGGTCATTTTAAGATTAGAAGTTATCACCTCTACACTTGTAATTTTGGGCTACGAATTTGACTTTCATAGTTGTAAATAGCAAATAATTAGATTGTTGGGTTTGTTTGTGGCCCATTTTATTTTCAGAACTCAGTCACTACATATATTAGTGACTTTAGTGAAACTTGGAGAGCACACTTTTCATTTGAATAAAAAACAGTTTTGCATTTCCTTTTCTTAAGTTTTTAGGATCAAAACCCTTGCTCTCATTTTCTCTCTATTGTTCTTCCTTGTTCTTCATTGTTCTTCATTTTCGTTTTGATGTGCTTCCATTTTTGTGCAACCATTTCATGGGGCTTTCACTGATGATGATCATGTAAAGCTAAATCCTCAATCAATTAAAGGATCCAACCCAAGCACAAGGAGAATTTGAGTTCTGGTTTAGTATTTTGAATCCTATGTGACTGTTCATCTTCTTCTTCAATTGCTATTCTGTTTTCATGATTATGAATGCGTTTAGGATTGAAAACGGATTAGGTTATGGATTCATTTCCTAATTTTGAATATTAATCACAGATTAATTGGATGATATTTCAGTTAGGGTTGTGGTTTTAATCAATTTAGGGGTTAAGTCGATTGAGTTGCTTCTAATGAGATTGAATGAACTTTCATAATATGATAAATTTCTGAGAACAATGATGATTCGAATTGCTTGGTGAGGTGAATTGGATTGATGTTTTAATTCTGTTTTACATTACTTCTTTTGAATTTTGTTAGTTTCTGTGTTGCTCTTTAATTTTAGTTTACGGTTTTGCAAGTTTTACTTACGCACACAAACTGTTTGATAAAATTCCCCCCTCACTGTTATTCATAAATTGAAGCTAGAACCATATTGATCGTGTCTCTGAGTCGACCTAGGTTAATCCTGTGCTATAGAATTAACGTAGTTAAATTGTTTTGGTGCGTGTCGACAACGTGATATCAAGGTGAAATTTGTCAAATTTGACCCTGAAATGAGTCTGGAACGCCCAAAAACCTTAGGAACAATGATTTTTGATTGTTAGAGACTTGCTGAAAAATCATCGGAAAAGTTCGTATGAAAGTCGCCGATCGTTGGAAAAGTTTGCCAGAGCAGATGAACTAGTCGTTGAAAAGTTTGCCGAAGAAGACGAACCATTTGCCGAAGAGTTCGCCGGAGAAGACGAAGTTGCTGGAAAGTTCGTCGGAGAAGACGAACCAGTCGCCGGAAAATTGTAGAAACTTCAAACGGCTATAGCTCCTTCTTTTGACATCTGTTTTTCACAAATGACCACTCAAAACGATCGTCTCAACGAGTAGAACAAAACCCAAAAGGTTTCAACTCGCGAAATTGGCTGAAATTTCCAGGATCTGGCCTAAAAAATTTCGGCTGCAAGGTTTTCAATCTCAGATCCCGGTCAATCCTTCCGTCGAAACACGAAAGTGATTATACCCTTGAGTTCCTCTTGATGAGATCTTCGAAACAATACCTTACTCGCTCAAATCCGATACACGAAGCTAATACTTCAAGATTGTTGGAAGTAAGGAGGTTTGAGAGAGAAGGGTTTAGTGTTGGGTGCTTGAAGTATTACACCAAGAGGCATCAGATTTGGAATGCTCAACAGTGTTACCTCCAGCTTAGGGAAAATCCTAGTAATATAGCAAGCTATTGGGCTTCAGCCCATATGGACCCATATAACCATACAATAACCTATCGGGCTTATATGTGAACATATTAATATTTAATATATATATATATATTAAATATATTCAACAGTAGCAATGTCGATGGTGTCGGTAGCGACAGTGGTGGTCGGGGGGTAGTGGTGTTGGTGGTGGTAGTAGGTGGTGGTGGTAGTTGTAACAATGTTGGTGGTGGTTGTGGTGGTAGTGACAAAGGTGGTATTGTTGGTAGTGGTGGTGGTGGGACAATCAGTGGCGAATCCAGAAAATGAATGAAGGGTGGGCACTCTTCCGAGGACGCCATAGTTGTGACAGAGGCCGGCCCGCAATGACGTCGGAGAAGCAGTTGCATGAGTGCCTCTTCTCTTTCGTCAATGGAAAAGATCTAATCGGAAAAGCCTCAAATACTAGTCAAGGATATAAAGAGGGACACATCCGAATATCCCGGCATCAACCCGATTTGACTCATATTATTCATAATATCTGACAAATTCTGTAGTTAGTTTTTTTTTTCTCTTTTAAGGTAATTTTTATCCATTAAATTTTATATTTATTTATTTTAATATATTAAATTTTAAAATTTTATTTTGATCATTTGTTTTTTGAAAGTTTTATTTCATACTTTTTTTCTATTTCCATTTAAAACATTTTATTTCGTTGATATTTTAAATTTTAAAATAATAATGATTAAAAATGTCAAAATATATGTAATAAGATTTTAAAAGTTATAAACAGAACAAATTCAATGTTGATGAAAAACAATCATCAGATCAGATCAGAACCTCTATGGCTCTATCCCTAAAATCATCTAAAATAACAACCTCATAATCAATCAAAAAATCCTAAAGACTTTTTTCTGATCAACAAAAGAAGAATAGTATTGAGAACAATGGGTTTAAGGGATATTTTAATGTTTTACAGCAAACGAAGTGCATGAAGTACATGGGAATGGGAAGGCGAGAAGATAACTCATAGCACATTCATGATACGGGGTTTCATTGAGTAAAACCAAGAATTCAAGATAAAATAGTGAATATATTTTCTCATTGACATACAATAGTTGACAGTGTATACTACTACTACTATACCAATGTATTAGAACAGTAAATAAACCGTCATATCGGAATGAGAACTTCATTATTTTTAAATAAACTTTATTAACGAGCATTTGAGAGCATAATTAATGATACTTAATAATAGGGATTTAGCGGTGAGTTATTAATTGCACTCTTAATAATTTAATAGAGTTAGAAAATGGTAAAGTAACGATTCACCCTACTCACATTTAATATTAATTAAAATAATAACAATTATTGCTATTTTAAATTACAAAAATTTAAAAAAAAAAAAAAAAACAGAAAAATGATAATTTTAATTGGAAAAAACAACTATCTAAATTTGATCCAAAGTTAAACCGAAAGGTACTGGAATAGTTAAGGCATAATCAGGGAATCCCATGCCAGTGTTTCGAATGGAACCATGGTTATCCAATTCTGGCAAACAGTGCAATTAAAGCACAAAAAGTAAGTGACCATATGCCACCAATTTTCCCTACACACTACCACTGGTACACCCCCGAGTTCGCGGACCCCAGCCGCATCCTCCATCTCTACGACACCGTTTTCCACAACTTCTCCGCAGTGCTCACCCACCAACAAGTGGCTTCTCTTAGCCAGCACCCCTCCATGCTTGTCGTCTTTGACGACCGCCGCCGCGACCTTCACACCACTCGCTCCCCTCAGTTCGTTGGCCTCATAAACCAGCGTGGCCTGTGGTCCAAAACCAACTACGAGTTCGACGTCATCATCTGAGTGTTCAACACTGGAATCAAGTCGGAGCACCACAGCTTCAACGACTCCAACTTGGACCCCATTCCTAAACGCTGGAAAGGGGTTTGTGAAAGCGGCGTTAGATTCTCTCCTAGTAACTGTCACAGGAAGTTGACCGGTGCCATATTCTTCTCCAAGGGTCACGACGCAAGCGACGACACTTACTTTAACGACGCAAACGGTGACAGATTCTAAGAAAATTTAAGGGTGGGCACCGGCGCACCGCACTTACCATCACGCCTCCGCCTCTACTCACACGACGGTCGATGGCTAGATTCAAGGGTGGGCACTTGCCCCCCTTCTCTTCAATGTGGATTTGCCTCTGGGGACAATGATATATACAGTGGTGGTGGTGGTTGAAAACAATATGAACACACACAATGACCAAAGGGGGGTAATTGATTTAAATTTAGCCTTTTTAAAAAAATCTTTAAGAATAAGAGTAATAGGATCTTTATCACAATTAAACCAAGAATGCTTCAAACAATCAAACCACTCAGCTCAAGAATACAATTACTAAATCTTCACTTGTTGAGTAATGAGATTTCACCAAAAGAATCACATATTAAGATGATAAGTAGAGATTAAAGAAAGTAATCAATACAAGAACTTATACTGGTTCACCTCTCAACAAGAGAAGCTACATCCAGTTTCTTCTAACCAAAACTTTATTAGAGTTCCACTATTCACAAAATTCAGTTCTTACAAGCTTACAACAATCACCCTTAATCAACCCTAGATTAAGAACATAAATCTAAAACCATTTTAGAATCCTAGTGACTAAGACAAAGATAAACCCTTCTCTTCTCTTTCCTCTAGAGAACTCTACTCTAGAAAAGCTTTAAGTTAATAGTTACAAACAATCAAAAATTATAAAATGAATTTACAATCAAAGTTAATGGAGAGAGACAACCTGATGATCCAATGAATATGAATGAATATGGTTTACCAATTAGGTTTGAAAACAAGTTACAGAACTTCTTCTCCAAACACTTCTTTAATATCTTGCTCAAGAAGAAATCTTTCAATGCAATATGAAGATTTAGAATTTGTGGGACAAGTTTCAGAACTCAGAATATCCTTTCTCACTTTCAAAAGACATTTGAAAACAATGAAAATTCTGTAGAGTAGTGTGTTGTTATTTTCAAAAGACCCAACAACTATTTATAACATACTATTGTAACTGAATGTAATTGATTAAACCGCCAATGTAATCGATTAAAACCACCAATGTAATCAATTAAGAACAAATTCAATCGATTAAAATGTTCTTCATCTTTCTGGTAAAGATGTATGAGCAAAGTAATCGATTAAATCGTCATGTAATCGATTAGCACAGAAAGTCTTGTTTTCCAAAACGCACTAAGTAATCGATTACCACAAATCGTAATTGATTATCATAGGAAGACATTTTTGTGACTTTGTGAAGTGTAATCGATTACTATTCTACTGTAATCGCTTAAAGTGTTCTTGAATCTTTCTAGAAAATATTCATGAGCAATGTAATCGATTAATTCACTACATAATCGATTAACACAGGAAGTCATATTTCAAAAACAAGCCAAGTAATCGATACCACCATATCGTAATCGATTATCACAGGAAGACTTCAACTGCGATTTGTGAAGAGTAATCGATTACCATATAGTTGTAATCGATTAATGTGCTCTTCAAAGCTTAAGTAATAGATTATCATTAACTGGTAATCGATTAAAGTAGTACAAATTTGTTTTTCCAAAACAAGCTTTGAACACTTTGGCTTTTTCAATGCAATCATGAATACTTTAAATCTTTTTCACAGAACATATGCCTTTTGTAAAACCATGAATGCAAGCCAATGAATAATGTTTATGCAATGCAAAGGATCAAAGGATGAACTCTTATCCATCTAAGAATTACATATGTCTTCAATTGAATGCGACATAAAAGTTAAAACTTATCCAAGATTCAGATCGTCAGCATCTTGATTCTCTTCAAGCTCCCCTTGTATCTAACAGTGGTGATAACAATGTCGGTGGTGATGTAAGTGGTAATGATGGTAGCAGTAAGGCAACATCGGTGGTAACAATATTGGTGGTGTTACCAAGTAGTGGTGGTTGTGGTGGAGGTGACATAGGTGGTGGTGATCCTGAGAATAACAGTGTTGGTGACAATGACATTGATGGTGGTGGTGGTGGTGGTGGTACCAGTGGTGATGGTGGTGTCGGTGGCGATGGTGGTCGTAGTGACAATAGTGGTGGCAGTAACATTGCCGGTGGTCATGGTGGTGGTAGCTAGTTATATATGATGGTGACAATGATGGTGGTGGTGAGAATGGTGTGGTGGTGGCAATTACAGAGGGGATATTAGTGGTGGTGGTAGTGACGATTGTTGGTGGTAGTAGTGGTTGCAACAAAGTGTTATTATCAAATGTGAGAAATGTATATTCTTTTTAACTAAAAACTAAATTCACAAAATATTTTTTCTTGGTTTTGAAAATAAATGTAAAAATGTTTCAAAAATGATTTAAAACCATTTTGCCAAACACATTTTATTTTGAAAATTGTATTTAAAAACAAAAAACTTGCAACACCCCAAATGGGCCTTAAGATTCCCAAGAAACTAAACTTCTCCCCTATTAAATGTCTCATCAGTGTTTTTGGAACCACTTTGAGAGACTCATTTGACGTGAAAATGATGGAAAATTAAAAATAAATGATGCACAATTATATCATGCTCATAATAAATGTAGAAATAACAATTGTAAGAGGTTAGAAAACGTGTACATAAAGAGAAGATAAATTCATTCATGTTACTTTAATTGAATCACAAACATCGAATGAACAAAGACACTACTCTTTGCTTGGCGGCTAGAGTTCCCACACGATATTGTGTCTCAATAAAATTGTCTAATGGGACAACAATTTTATAATCACCAGATTATAGCATAGGTCTCTCATTTGAGCACCAAGAGAGAGACCCGTTCATCATATACACCCTTGCATAATAAGCCCAAGCAACTAGTGGGTGTATATATATATATATATATATATATATATATATATAGATGGGATCCGTTTACACCTGTGTAAGACTTGATAGTTTTACACCATTTAATAAATTTTTATTGGATAAGTATTTTACAAAATCCACCATTAGATTGAAAGCTTATATCATGTAGATCACATGTCTCAAATTTCATATTAATCCGAAATCATTTGAAACCTAATTGATATATATATATATATATAAATTAACGGTATATATACTTCTAAAATATGTGAAAATTAGACTATTTTGATTATATTCCTATTGATGTTTAAATTTTATGAAATTTGAGACATGTGATCTACATGATATAAGCTTTCAAT